>RXPK01005252.1:0-13923 GCA_004143645.1 Protaetia brevitarsis | reverse complement strand
AATAAGATACAAAAAAAAAAAAAAAGAATTCTATAAACAGAAAGAAAAATAAAGCAAAAAGAAGATCGTATTACTCTCCGAATATCAGCCAAGAAATGTAGCAAATGCTTTTAGTGACTTGAAAAACTTTTATAACTATCATGACATCTAATTTCGTTGGTAAATGATTAAAATATTTATTCCTAAGTTATATGCACGCTTGACTAATAATATATCATTGAGCTAGAAAGGTAAGTGCAGTTGATCTTTATTCTAGGTCATAATCCATGAATTTTCGCGTTGGTCGGAATCAATTGCTTTTGACTGGTATATGTAACATGACGATTCAAAAATGTAAAAACATGAAAGAGGAAGGATTTTAATATTTTTTAAAATTGGTCGACAGGAATCATAAAAATGAGCTCCACAACACTTCTAATCACAGACTTTTGCGGCTACAAAATACTTGATGCGCACTTGCCGAGTTTCCCAATAAGAGTATAAACCATACTGTAAATACTGATATTCAGCATAGTACAGTGAAATTAAACAATCCACAGATACCTGAGACCTTAAACGTTAAAAGCAAAAGCTCTTTGGTGTAACTTTGTAACAACACTGTCACATTGTTCTTCCATATCAACGTATGATCAAAAAAACTCCTGAAATTTAATACCATCACAAGCAAAATAATTCTTTTTTGTTTATAGTTAAAATTGTAATACTCGATACTCTTTTGTCTGCATGAAAATACCATGTATTTGTTTTTGCTAAGCTTAAAAGACAGTTTATTTTGCAAAAAACCAATTGCATAATTTAATAGAGAATTTGTTGTGGTTTCAGTAATATGAATTATTTATTTTAGGAGCTGTTAAACATTACGACATCAACAGCAAAAATCGTCAAGTATCATATTTGATAGAAACAACACTATATCCGTTAAATGTATAAATGAAAAACTGTTGGACCTAGCACTAAACCTTGTGGAAATTCCAGAATCCGTGGGTAACCAGAACGATTCAATAAACTATCATTCCCTTCATTTTTCTGTAACGTACATTTACATTTCCATTTAGTTAAAATATGAAGCAAACCAGGCCCAACTCCTCTTATTCCATATAATTCCAGCTTTAACAAAATCTTAGTTGTACAACAGTCGAAGGTTTCTGTAAATCGCAGACACGCTGCTTTATATTGATCGATATTTTTAGTATTAATAAACTCATTAATGCAGTGGAGGAGGCTTTCCTTTTTAAATCCAGTTGATATACTAATGAGTTATGTTTGTGAAAGAATTTTAACGGTCTAACGTATAGTGTCCTAAAATTTTTGAAATTACAGATGTCAAAGCTACTGCCTATAATTGAAATATCTGTACTATGCCCTTTTTTATAAATTGGAATAATAGTAGCATGTTTTAAAAGTTGGAAAAATCCTCTGCGATAGATATATTATTAAGTGAGTTAAAATTTCACAAAGGTATAAGTTAAATTCTTTAATCACCGAAGCAGCAAGACCATCTGGACCTATTATTACAATAAGGATCTTGTATCTGTTTATCATTTATGTGAAGTGTAATATTACTTTCTGATAATTTAGGAGAAGTTACAGATTTCTTTACTACCTCTGCCAAGTCTTCAGAAGATACGCTAGAAGTGTAAATTTATATTACGTGTAGATTCCTTTTTCAAGCATTTGTTTAGTGGATTGTTTTTCAACGTACTCCTTAGAAATTAATTGATATATCTAACATGTATCTTTTTTTGTTGTTAATCGTGGTTTTCGACACGATTGAGACACGGAGTCCGTGTGAGAGGGCTGAAGCGGTTCCCAATCATTTGCTACATCAATATGCTCCTTGACAACCGTCCAGTCAACTGGTGGAATTAACTAATCGCCTCGTCTGAAAGAGGCCTCAAACACATGCGATACTTAGCCTACCACCGAACGCAACTCCAATGACAAACTGCACACACGTCGCCATTACAGTTTGTAACCGCCAGTAAATTCATTCTACTCCATTTGTACAAACTCACTCTTTCAATAAAACTACTAACAACGATTTTTTCCACATGTGTAATGAACGGTGCGCTTAAACTACCAACCCCACTTACATTTTACATCCTCTTGTTATCTTTCTCCAAGCAAAAACTTCCCTTTCTTTACAAACATAAATAACCACTAAAACGAACAAAAGGCACACCAAAGAAAATACAGCCATTCAGAACAGGGCAAAACCACCACCAAAATGAACTACCGACAAAAAGTGAACACCATCCCTAGATTAATACCATAACCTTCTTATTGCTTAGAACGTATGTATGTAAGTTGAGTGCAATACACAACTAACTTTCCATCCGCTACGGTCAAGCAGTATTACAGCCGCAAGAAACGGGCAATAGGTATGAATCAACTTAGAATTACCGGACTGCGGTCTATTCGAAGCAGAAGTGGACTTCCGGAACAGTACTAGGGAGTCTTCAATTTATCGCTAGATGGAGTGGACTAAGTTTCCGAGTAAGAAGTTTGACGTATAATGGAGTGACCGTAGTAACTGGAGTGTAAGAAGTATATTTATGTGTATATCGAGAAAGCAGGCAATCCTATTTCCTGGTTCATAATTATGGATTGACCCTGCCCATTTCTATAGGTATATTAGTGCATTCTATAAAGGGATATTTCATATATTTATGTACACTTCTCGCAGGAAAAATCTGAACACCAGCAATCGATTTTAAAATTCTTGGGTACAAATGCAGCTTTCGGAGAACATATCACTTTCGATTTCTGAGAAGGATAGTGCTTATAATTAGGTATGAGTTAGTTTCACGGGCCCTAGAGGGCTCCCTAGGTTCACTATATTACATTAAATTCAATGTTCAATCACTGTCAAAAATATACTTCAAGTTAAAACAAAATCGGAGTGCAATGATTTAAAGAAGTCGTTAAAAGACCTATTCAATCAGATTTTTTTTTAATTTACTTTTTTTGAATGCATTCGTGTCTAAAATTTTTTATTGCTTGGGATTGCTTGAAAGCAACAAGAAGGGAAAGTTATGAGAACAAGATAAACGAGTAGTTTTAACCCTTAAATTATTTTTATTCCTATTACTATAGTGATGAAAGGTGCATTAGTTTCATTCATTCATTAAATTATAGTGGGCATAAATTAGGGTGGGAACTAAAGTCCGGGCACTTGAGCTTGGTGCTCATTGTATCATCCCTATTAAATTTCTTATTTCCACTCGAGCAACTTGGTGTTCTCAATAAAGTCCAGTATCTTGCTCAGTGGACACTTGAGAACCTTCGAGGGCTCCAATAGATCCTTCCTGAAATATTTCTGTTTGAGTATTTTCAGTTCCTCACATGTAAACTCGTTTCCTCCTGTAAGTCACATCTTCTGCACCACGGTTCGCTTACTCGGCCTGTGTTGTAGAGATGCTTTCTCAGAGGACAGTGTCCAGTTACCAGTCCAGTAATGGTTTTGGCTTTCTTTCTTGCTGCGCCTGAGTAGGTTATCAGAGAATCTAGCATCCACACCCCTATTAGTGCTTTGGTATGGAGTTGACCTTCAGTCGACCTCCATTTCTTTGTACTTTCTTTATCTAACCAGGTCCAGATCTCCCTTCTGGCAGAATCCATAGTAATCCCACATACGGGTTCTGGACCCATGAAGTGCCTTTTAGAGCCCTCCTTGGTTCGTCAGCTATTACATTGCGCTTTATATCCTCATGACCCGGCACCTAAATCAGAGACACCGTGTAGTCTCGTGCCAGTGCATTGAGGGATTATTTTATCAGTCTCTAACTAATTACGGGGTTCGAGACTGCCTTGATGATAGCCTGGCTGTCAGTCATTATATTAATCTTCCTCCTCATGTAGCCCTCTTTTGCAATCATTTCTGCGCAGGCTGCAAGGGCGAATAACTCTGCTTGAAGACGGTTATATGCTTCCCCAGGCAAAGGATATTCCTAAGCCCCCAACCAATTAGGGTTGGGCCCACAAATACCGGCTCCTGTGCCCTGGCTGCATTTGGATCCGTCCGTGAACTAGTTATCAATAGCAGTGATCTCACTACGTGTCTGGTCTCTGTTCGGTATGGAGATTTTCATCTTTTCAGTGAAGATAATTTCGGATACCATGCTGTTCGTGGGTATTTGCAGCAACGACCCGTCCAGCATCGTGCCCCCACAATTATGAAGGTTATTTTTAATATATAAGACACAATCGAAAATATATTTCGATGGTAATGTTAAAATTTTTAAGTTTTTAAAATCATCCAGAACCCGAACCGCCCTTCTCTGCTAACCAAAGACTCTGCGCCACAAAGAACAATGTCTCCATAACAATAACCTATACAACACCATCGAGGAAAATAGCGAAAAATACGCAGACTTTATATCATTTTTAGATACTGCAGAAACATATCCTGTTTCTCAAAAGAAACGTAATCCTTGCAAGTTTACTTATCGTACAACATGAAGGTTTATTTACATGAGGTTCCCATTTTAATTTGGGATCAAGTAATAAACCAAAATATCTAACAGTTTCTGGGTTATCGACACTCTCCCATAGCGAACACTATTGTTGTAGTGTTTCCCTCATTTAAGGGCAATCGATTCGATGCAAACCACTCAGATGCGCAACTGTGGGCTGAACATGATTTGACTAAGGCATCATTACAGTTCTCAAAATTAACCATTATAGTGGTATCATCTGCAAATAGTATACTTTTATCTACTAACATGTCCCGCGAAAAGTCACTAATGTATATTAAAAATAGCACGGGCCCCAACACAGACCCTTGCGGGACACTAAACCGAACGAGAAGTTGAGACAACGTAATGGCATTTATGTGCATTACCTGATATCGATTTGTGAGATATGACTCAAAATAATTTAAAGAAAACTGGTCAAAATTATAATATTTCAGTTTATTGGATAATATATCTCAATCAACGCGATCAAAAGCTTTGCAAACATTATAAAACGTCATGGCGCAATAAAGGCCAGACTCGAAGCAATCTAATGTAAAATGTATGAACTCCAATACCGGCGATGTTGTGGACTTTTGCCCACGAAAACAGAAATGATCGCTACTGAATAATGAATTTGTTTCAAAGAAGGCAACTATTTTATTTTTTGAAAAAAGTATAGAAAAAACATATAATCTTACTTTTTATTAGTCTTTCAAAGGTTTTAGATATAACCGGCAGTAAAGTGATTGATCTATAGTTAGATGCATCTTCTGTATCGTCAAGGAATTACTATTGCTTATTCAAGTTCAACTGGAAAAAAAGTCACACTGAAAATTTATTAATTTTGTAAGTGGTATAATTGTTTCGCTTTTTGCTAATTTGATAATATATATAAACAAATTTGGTACTGGAAGGCTCAATAACTTCCCGTACCTCATTATTACAACTGATGAGCTGACTGTTTATTATAGTTTTATTATTATTAACAGTTATGGAGAGATTACTTAATTAGAGTTGAAATATTTCAATTCTTATGGAGTCCATATAGTACTTAGAATAGGTAGCCTCGTGTACCACCATTTGATATAGCACGAGGTTTAGGATGATTTGTAATTGTTCACTTTTTACATAAAATGTATATTTAATAGCAAATTCAAGACATTTCAATGTTATTTTTAGAGACCGGATTATATACAAAGTGCATATATTTTTTTTGCATATCTTTAATTATAGTCTATATGTAGACGTATTACACTAATTGAAGTTAATTAGCGCTAATTAGTGATTGCATATATTGCATATTTAGGCATTTCTATGCATACTTTTACAAAAGTTGCATATATTACATATTTAAGCTTTTTCTTATCCTTTCTATTAGTAAACATTCTTAGTAATTCCTAATGTAGATCGGCAACCGACAATTCTCAGAACGATAAATCTTTTACATTGGTTTCTCTAATACTTTTTTCCAAGAACTGCACGTGTTTAATTTCACCTAGCAGAAGGGATGTGGCAAATACGTTTTATTATTATTAATTCCCAAAAAACTATTATTCATTGAATATCTTGAGCGAAACAGCATGTAATTGTGTTACGTTTTTAAATACTGTGCGTACATGCAATGAGTATAGCGAACAAAATTTCTTTATGGATTAAGCCATATCCTGAACTGGTAAAAGATTGCGACAAATTTTGTCGAGCCTGCAGTAAACTGGTAAGTTTAATTTTACTAAAAGCTTTACAATTGTTTTTAAATTCTTTAACTTTTGATATAAAATGAGAATTGTTGTTGTAGGGTGTTTTCTGAGAAAAAATACCTGATTGATCAACACGCTAAAACTCCATCACGTATTGGAAAATGTGAAAAACTGAAGCGATCCGCATATGTGCAGCAATCTATACGTCAATGTGTAGCATCAACTTCACGAAACTCAGAACAAGAAGAATATAATACGGATCTGTGTAACGCATTAATTTCGTCTAACATACCATTAGCAAGATTAAACAATGTTAATTTGAAATCATTTCTGCAAAAATATTGCAAACATAATATACCTGACGAAAGTAGCTTACGAAAAAATTATGTCACATCTTGTTGCCGGCAAACAATAGCAGAAATTCAACAATTGGTAGGGAATAATTTTATTTATATCATGGTAGATGAAAGTACGGATAAGTCTGGCCGTTATATTGCCCATTTGTTAATAGGAATTCTTCATGAAGATATTGTAGGCAAATTATATTTAATTTATTGTAAAGATCTTCAAAAAACAAATAATGTGACAATTGCCCAATTCGTTCAAAAAGGTTTTATCAAATTTCTTTTTACCTGGAAGTATACCTTGTGAAAAAATTGTACCAATGTTATCCGACGCTGCACCATACATGATAAAAGCCGCACAAAATTTAATTTTTTCTTTATACTAACATTATTCATACCACTTGTTTAGCTCATGGGTTCAATCGTGTAGCCGAAGACATTAGGAATCAATTCCCTTTGATTAATGATTTAATTAGCAATGTCAAAAAAGTATTTTTAAAAGCACCTTTACGAATCCAATTTTATAAGGAGCGACTTCCCGGTGTCAAGTTGCCTCCTGAACCAATTATTACGAGATGGGGTACATGGTTAGAGGCTGCAATTTTTTTCGCCGATAATTTTAAAGGAATAAAAAATGTAATTCTTGAAATCACTGCTGACTGCATTGCTCTAGAAAACTGTAAAAAGATAGTGACATCAACAGAATTGCTACAAAACCTTTTGTATATTAATTTAAATTATAGCTTTGTTACAAGTTCCATTCGTAAACTAAAAACGCAAGAGATGTCGCTCTCGAAATAGTAGACGAATTTGATATGCTATGTAAGAAGGTTAAGGGTACAATAGGTAATTCTATAACGATAAATTAAAAATGATAAATAAAAATGCGGGGTATTTGAAATTGAAGAAAGTTAAGAAAATTTTGGAAAGTGAAACAGTAAACGATTTCGACTTTAATTTTAGTTTAGAATGTATTGCAAAGTTAAAAAAAATGCACCAATTACATCTGTGGATGTTGAAAGAAGTTTTTCTATTTCGAAACATATGTATTCTGATTGAAGACAACACTTTCTTTTACACAATTTTGAAAAACATTTAATTATAAATTGTTTTAGAAATATGTTGTATGAAAAAAAATTGTGCAATAAAGTTAATGTTTAAATTTCTGCTCTTATTTATTTTATGTAAAAATTTGACATATTGTCGCAATTTTTTTTGCATATATGCCCCAGGTTTATGCATATTTTCTCAAAAATCGATGCATATATATGCGCATATATTCCAGTTTTTCTTTGCATATAATCCGGTCTCTAATTATTTCTCACTTATCTATTTGAAAGTTTTTTTCTGCCTTAAAATTAATCACTAATTAACAATTATCGAGATTTGTAGCGATGACGAATGTCCTACGAATTATAATCTAAAGCTGAAAGGTTCCGAAATGAACAAGCCGAAGAAATGGAGAAAGATCCACAGGAAGTTCTCTAATTTAATTAATTTCTCCCTTTGTGGAACGACCAAAGGAAGTCGACGTGACAATCCCACGCCGTTTACGTGTATGGATTTTCCCTTATCGAAACGAAACCGTTTGTCCTTCATTATTAAAGTCGCTGGGCAAATAGAAAAAGGTCGTCCCACCAATGGGACCGTAATTAACAATGGAAACTGCAGCTGTTACTGCCTACGTTTAATTGGGACACCGGCGAAGAAGGGCCAGTCCGGCCCAGGATACGACTAACTTCGTATGCTACGGGTAGAAAATTGAAACTCTCTCTTTCGATGAATTTTTATTATCATTACACTTTTTCTTCTCTGCCTTTTCTTTTATGTTTATTGGCCGCGGTTAGCTATTCAAGACAGGGGAAATGGAGATTTTAAAATGCCATTCGATAAGCGCTAAAAGTAAGAAAACCCCGCCGTTTGGTATTCGGATGAGTATAGACGGTTTTGATTTCATTTTTCCGCTGAGATGTTTGATATATCAGCAATTCAAATAGGCCGAGTATTCTAGCGAAAGTTTCTGTGGTTTGAGGATTGAGAAGGGCTCGCATTTTCTATTCGAATGGCTACGTAAGAGAAAGTAATGTTAGTAAAACTTCAAATATTATGGTTATTAGGGAAGATTTTCATCTACAAAAGATACGTTGTAACTCAAGCAACGTTATTTCTTTTTTAACAGACGTATTTTTTGCGTAGAAGTGTGCTAAAAGTGGTTATAGCTATGATATGTAAATGCGTTTGCAACCGCTTCTTCCAGAGAAATGGAAAATGCTGTAGGACTATCAAAAATCAGTCTGTGAATTTTAAGAAAATATAAATACAATCTTTACAAAATTATAATTAATCGTTAGATCTATCCTATCCAATGCGCGCTGGAAATATATTAAAAACGCAATATCTTGTTTAATATTTATAGAATAAACATAGACTGCTATATGTTTTTGTAAAGCCCTCAATTTTTTTTATTTCGTTATAACGTAGCCTACTACGGTTTCTATTTAAGAAAAAATAACATAACGTCATAATAGTGTAAGCATTCCCATCGCCAAGTATAGAAATGGCGAACCGTTTATTATCAGAGCTACCTTGATGACGACAGTAGAAACATTGTCGAAACATCGGATATAAACAATCCAATCAACGGTAGAAATAATACAAACACCAACTAATATTCTTATATTATGCTAATAATAATAATATTTCCTTATTTTGCAATGACAATTACACAATGCGTCAATTTTTTTGTAAACATGCAGATGTTACATGCATTTGTCAATGATATATATAAAATAATAATTGATGTATATATTGTTACGCTACACAGTAGCATACAGCCCGGATTAAAAAAAATGAATTTTTACAAGAAATACATTAATTGAATTAGAAAAATCAAGTTTTATATATACCAGTGTCATCGATTTTTTATAATTTTGATTTAGAAGTGTTCTGTCTCACCAGCCAGATGGCATGCCTGGCAAGAAATTTCCGATCGAGGGGCGGTGACATAAAAAAAATATTGAATGGCTCGTTACTTTCTTATATTTTAACTCAGTACGCATGGAGATGTGATAGGATGATGTTGTCAATTGTCCTTTCCCTCAAATTCAATGTTTAAGACCAGTTTAAATGATGTCTTATAGGCATGATTATGTCGTGTCTTAATCGTATTCAATCCCTTATGTGTAAATGAAACATTTAAGTGCGAATAAAGGTGATTTTATTTACTTAAATCAAATTCAAAATGTGACTTGTTTAATATCAGACATAAATCTATGGATAATAATCTCAGGTAAGTCCGTGAGTTCGTTTAATTAATAACACTAAAGTTTCATTAAGTGATTCCACCTTCTGCAATTCAAATTCATAGTTTCTTACTTAAATACGTTTGAAATAAATTTTAAAAAATCCCGCGTTTTCTGACCGTTCAAATGGAGTTATATTAGATTTGAATAAACGTGTGAAACAGAGTAGCCAACCTTGATGGTAAATCACTGATATTGGTTCGTAACGTAAAACATAACAAATACTTATAAACCTAATTACACAAATTTCCCCATAGTGACTGGAGATCGTTTAGCTATGTTACAAACGATTTTCTAACCTCAAATTTTCAGAACGGATTAAAATAAAATTTCTTATAAGTATAATTGAATTTTGATTAGAATTGAAATAATACGTTTATTTTTTTAGGTAGATTTGACGTGGAGTACCTTTTTACAGGACCGACCTCTGCGATCATCGGCGGTCAGGACTGTTCAGGTCGGACATGGGCTCTGGTTCGGGTACATCGAAGATGGGTACTTCAGATCAGAGAGGATGGGTCGCTCAGGACAGGAACATTACTCGTAAAATCGTCGTTGAAGAAAAATTACCCAAAAATCGTGTGTAATTTGGAAATAAAATTTATGTGAAAAACTTTGTTTAACAATTAACAATTATTTTTAGGTCGTAATTTGGAATAAAATTGGATTTTATCGAAATAACCGTTAAATTTTAAGAGAACAAACAGAAATATGTCTGCCTCGAAAGAGGTTCGGTTAGTGAATGGTTCGAATTGAAAATGTTTTCACTGATTTGCATGCGATTGTCTCCAAGCAAGGAGTCCAACTGTCTTTTTGTGAGAATCCGTTAATATAACCAAATGAGAAGCCTCCATTTGTTTTACATATGAGAATGGCCATGTGATCGACAGGATTGTCAGATCTTCAACGATGTGAAAATAAATAAAATTACAAAATCTGGAATCACCTTACACTTTTTATATAACAAAGGTATGAGTCTCTGAATTATGAGAAAAATACATTTGAAATTTTTAAACGCTTATTACTATAAAAAAACAACAATCTTAAAATTCATTACTATGCCCCCAAAAGGTAGGCAACCATTTATACACATAGAATTGTTACAGAATCCAATTTCCAGCAATTCCCATGTCTGTCTGTTGACATATCAAAGCAATTGGTCTGCCAATGCATATAAAAACATTATTAAACAAAAATTTACAGAAATAAATACTCTGTAAAAGAAATAAAACTGTTCACATGAATTAAAGGTGGATCCCAAATTTGATCTGTCAAAATCTATTGTAAAATTATACTATTCAAACTCTAATATTCATTTTCGATGTGTAGGTGTATCACTGCTGATCATCTCGCTTCCTGAAGGGAAAATTCTAAAGGAAAATGCCTCGAAGGACCTGCCAAATGCAGAGATTACCTACATCACTTGGACATCGTCTAGCTGTCTGCTGCTACATATTATATCCTTTTTTTTATTATTATATCTAATAAGTTTTAAAATATACTTAAGTTAAATAGTGACATTCCCTTTTTAAATAATAGTAGAATATCAAATAATCGCTCCATAACAATATATATATATAAAAGTAAGAAAGTAAAAGCATAAATCACAAAGTACAATGACACATATAGACTAACAACAAATTAAAAGTATACAGGCAAAAAAAAAAGCACAACAACTTGATGTTCAGAAAAGATACTCTTCAACCGTGTAACACTCTTCATGGACTAGGTATTGCTTTACTTTATTTTTGAACTTATTGGGTGGAAGTTCTTTTACATTTTGCTGTAACCTATTGTATAGTTTTGGGCCCCAATAGTCTACACTGTTTTGTGTGGTGGCCAGCCTATGATATGGTGTTCGTAGCTGGGCTCGTTGTCTCGTATCATAGGCGTGGTTATTTCCGTTTAATCTGAAGATTGTTTTGTTGTTGTATACATAAACAACCACATTAAGTATATATAACACAGACCAAGGTGAGTATCTTTTCGGTTTTAAAGTATGTTCTGCATGAATCCCTATTTCTAAGTCCGCATAGTATGCGAACTGCCTTTTTTTGCAGGATGAAGATCTGCTCTGCTTTTGCTGTCATTCCCCAGAAAAGAATACCATAGCTAAGATGCGAATGGAAATTCGAAAAGTATGCAATTTTAGCTACTTCCGGTGTTGCAATCTGAACCAATCTTCTGATTGCATATAAAGCTGACGACAATCTTCCGGCAAGTAGGGTAGTGTGTTCAGCCCATTTTAGAGATGTATCCATCACTAAGCCTAGAAATTTGACGTGTGAGTGGTTTATATTATCTTTCAGGGTGAATATCTGGTTTTGTGTCTTATTTGTGTTCATCTTTAGTTTGTTAGAAGAGAACCAGTTTTCTGCACTCATCACTACCCTTTGTGATTTACTTTGCAGTTGTGTTATATTGTTAGCTTCTTACCAAGATAAGAGGTGTCGTCAGCGTAAATACAACATATCTGCGTCTGGAACGTTTGAAGGGAGGTCATTCGTATATATAATATAATAACAATGGACCGAGCATGGATCCTTGTGGAACACCGTATTTAATTCCACCCACCGAAGATGCAGCATTATTCCTAACAGTCATCTGGGTTCTGTCTTGTAAATATGACTTTAGCAGTTTAAGGGGAGCACCACGAATGCCATAATATTGAGGTGATAAGTAGGTAAAATATTATCCACCATCGACGATTACCTGAGTGATAGGACTATAGGCTCGAACGATTGGTTGACT
Source organism: Protaetia brevitarsis (assembly GCA_004143645.1). Classification (NCBI taxonomy): domain Eukaryota; kingdom Metazoa; phylum Arthropoda; class Insecta; order Coleoptera; family Scarabaeidae; genus Protaetia; species Protaetia brevitarsis. The sequence continues at coordinate 1,372 of RXPK01005252.1, read as the reverse complement.
GTTGGTGCGGGGGTTCCGCAAGGTTCGGTACTAGCTCCAACCCTTTGGAATATATTATACGATGGAGTCCTTTCCCTTCCCCAACTAGAGGGTGTCACAATCATTGCCTACTCGGACGACCTTGTATTGATTATCGAGGTTGTGGATGCGAGAGAATTGGTCTTTAAGACTAATGAAGCGCTTGCGAACATTGTTGAGTGGATGCACGCCCATGATTTACACATAGCTCCAAAAAAAAATCGAAGCTGTTATATGTCAAGGCCCTCGAGACAGGAAGAAGATATTCTTTGAAATTATGGGAGATCGTTTTACACATAAGAAAGAAGTTAAATATCTGAGAGTGATATTAGACGATAAATTAACCTTCGGACCACACGTGAGGCACATAGTTGCAAGAGCGGATAGTATCCTTGCCGCTATGTTGAGATTACTACCGAATATTGGGGGACCTCGCAGTAGGAAAAGGGAAACTCTGTATAGTGTGATTTAATCACAAATACTGTATGCCATCCCGGCTTGGGCATCCGTATTGCAGACCTGGAGGTATGCGGAGATGTTGAGCAAGCTACAGAGAAGGGTATTGTTACGCCTGATTAGTGGATACAGAACTGTATCCACGAATGCAGCCCAGGTGATAGCCAGCATCCCGCCGATATCCCTAATCGCCGAGGAATAACTGGATTTTCCTGTCGGAGGAAAGATCGACCGTAGTGAGGAAGACTGAAAGAGTACGAACACTTGATAAATAGCAGAATCATTGGAATATCATTAAGGCATCCGCAGTGTGGACTAGGAGACTCATACCGGACATAGCTGCCCGGGTGTCCTGTAAACATATTAAACGGATTACTTCTTGACACAGTTCCTCACGGGTCATGGGCATTTCCGAGCCTACCAGAAAAGGTTCAAACTGACGAACGACGATGCTTGCCTTCACTGTGGCCAGGAGGATACCCCCGAACACACCTTTATGCGATGTGACAGGTGCAGCGCTGAGAAGTGAAAGTATAGAGCGGAAACTAGGAGCCTCACTGAATTGAGGTACCATTCTTAACTTGATGGTTGAATCGCAAAGCAACTGGATCATCATCCATGCCTATATAAAATCAGTACTAGTGTGAAGCAGGCAGAGGAGTCGAGAAGAAAGACAGTGGCCTAAAAGATGTATGGAAGAATGACACTTCTGACCTCTGACGATATGCTACCGGCGGTAAAATAGGCAACGAACTGCATAGTTGTAACGTTGCAACTTTTATTTCGGTCATGGTATATATATAAGCTACGAATGATACAGTGTATTCTTGAACACTGTTGCTTCACCAACCATATATTTAAAAACACCCATACTATTAAAGGCAAAAGATGCTGACTT
>RXPK01005251.1:0-22127 GCA_004143645.1 Protaetia brevitarsis | reverse complement strand
TGGAAAGTGTAGATACAGTTAAACAGCAATAAAACAACTAACATGTTTTGAGTGTAAAAGGTTTTTATTAATACACAATTATGTAGATATATTTCAAAATACACACTTATTTTTAATTCTTTTGATACTTATTCTACAAATGTATAAGACTTTTTTAAGATGCAACATCATGACACATCCGTTTCATTTTGTAACTACTCATTATCTTTCGTTATTTAACACCTTCGTGATCATGTACAGAAAACACGATTTCTTGAGTCCTAAGTATACATTTATAAAAAAATAACAGTATTAGTAACGCGATTTTTATCATTAGTATAGTTTGTTAATTGAAGTAGCAATTAGTTCAAGTTAAAAGGAAAATACATCTAGACTGGATCACTTTTACGGTAATTTGAATTATTTCAAACAAAACCGATATCTTCTGCCTTCATTTACTAAACGAATGAATTTGTATTTAAATACTTTTCTTATTACATACGTATGTATATATTAGGTTTACTATATACATCTTTCAGGTTTTATTTTTATATAACACGGTCAGTCTACTACAGTTTCTTATTTTACATCTGTAGTTTATAATTCTTGGTCCATTCTCCGCAATCGTTTAGACAAAGTTATTATTGACTTCAACTCCAGTTAGAGCTTGCGCTTCCGGTTCCATTGGTTCGTGTTTTTCTTCTTTTCCTGTCAGATGAGGTGACATTTCATTGTATCTGACCGGATAGGTTAGCTGATTTCCTCGATCCCAAGTGTACAGTTCCTAAAAAAATAAAGATGAGAATTTATGACTATATTATATAGGCAGTATTCAAAACGATTCTTTATTTATAAACTCCGTTTCTTAATATCTATTAAAGAAAAAAGTGTTTCTTAAGACATTCAATCCAAACTCAATATTCAACACATAGCACTTTATTATCCCTATAGAGTCCTTGCGGAAGTTAAACCCAAAACGCTTTTGTTGTATCATTCTCAATTATGTTAACCTATGTTTCACAGTTCAGTGGTTCTAAATTGTTTTGCACGTTCTTTTTTAAGAATGCATAATAAAGTTTCAAGATTATTATAGCTAGTACGATAATATATTCTTCAGTAATGCGTTGCCAATTAATTTTTTTTTTATTTTCGTTACCTTACTATTTTGCGTGTTACGGATTTGGGGTAATTACTTTTCTTTTTAGTTTTGGCACATCAACAATGTGTTAATTTTACATTTTGTTGATCGACCAGAATTTTTAGTTACTGTTTCCGAACCCTATTAATTGCAAACATTAATTCAGTGAACGAGTTTTAAAAATATATATGATACGTAAATCATTATCGTATGCAGTTCATTCACACTTATAAGGGCTGTTCGAACATGCAGTTCGCGTACGGTTCGTGATCACGTGAACCAATCAGAGAACAGATTGAAGTTCTCGCGAACTGGAATGCGTTGTCTGATTGGTTCACATGATGGTGAACAGTTTCTCGAACTGCATGTTCGAACAAACCTATAGTTTGTATAGATTTTCGGCGGCGTGGGATAAAATTATAAGAACTATTATTGCTCTAATTCATTGGATTCACATTAAATTGAATTTAAATCTAAATCTGACCTAATTTTCATGTTCCAAACACTTAAACAGTATTTAAGTTATGTAAGCGAAATTTACAGTGAAGTGTAACAATCAATCAATAAATCATAATTCAATTATAAAAAATTTGTCATCTGTACATACACGATGTACAAAAATGAAAACTAAACAAATAAGAATTTTAAGTGGCTATAACTATTTATAGCTTAAGCTTTAAGTCTTGGCGTTTTTAAAGCATACATCAAATAAAATTTTTCCCGCCATTTGAAGCTTTTTAAATAAAGTTCCAATGTATTTATTATTATTATTATTATTATTATTATTAAAGTTAGGGTGGGCACTTTATATCCGGTCACTTGAGCTAGGTGCTCGTTGTACCATCCCTATTAATTCTCTTATTTCCACTCGAACAGCTTGGTGTTCTCTATAAAGCCCATCAGTATCTTACCCAGTGGAAACTTAAGAACCTTCGAGAGCTCCAATAGATCTCTCCCGAAATATTTCTGCCTGAGTACTTTCAGTTCCTCACATGCGCAGATTACATGTAAACTTGTTTCCTCCTGTAGTTCGCATCTTCTACACCACGGTTCGCTTACCCGGCCTGTGTTATATAGATGCTTTTTCAGGGAACAGTGTCCAGTTACCAACCGAGTAATGATTTTAACTTCTTTCTTACTGCGCCTGAGTAGGTTATCAGAGAAACTAACATCCCCATCCCCTATTAGCACTTTGGTATAGAGTTGACCTTCAGTCGACCTCCATTTCTTTGTACTTTCTTTATATAACCAGGTCCAGATCTCCCTTCTTGCGGAATCCTTAGTAATTCCACATACGGGCTCTGGACACATGAAGTGTCTCTTAGAGCCCTCCTTGGCTAGTTCGTCGGCTATTACATTGCCCTTTATATCCTCATGTCCCGGCACCCAAGTCAGAGACACCGTGTAGTCTCGTGCCAGTGCATTGAGGGATTGTTTGCAGTCCCTAACTAGTTTTGACCTAGTTACGAGGTTCGAGACTGCCTTAATGACAGCCTGGCCGTCAGTCATTATATTAATTTTCCACCTCATGTAGCCCCCTTTTGCAATCATTTCTGCACAGGCTGCAAGGGCGAATACCTCTGCCTGGAAGATCGTTGTATGTTTCCCCAGGCTTATGGATATCCTTTGATTAGGACTGGGCACACAAATACCGGCTCCTGTGCCCTGGCTGGATTTGGATCCGTCCGTGAACCAGTTATCATTACTAATGTATCTCGTTGCCTATGGTATTTAGAAATGTCAGATAATTATTTTTTTTCTGTCAGTTGAGCCTGCAAAGTCTGCTTTGTGTTACAGCATTTTTTTTATAACACTTCTAGTTCCTTAAACGGGTTCAGTATCTCCAACGGCTGATTTCTTTCAGGCAACCTCTAAGTCTTTCACTTTAGCCTGCAAAGACTGTTTTTGCTTTAGTGGTGAATTTTTTTTTACGGAACTTTAGATCGTCATTATTTGAAAATCGTTGTTGCATTGCTTGATTAAAATAAAGATTTACTCAAAAGAAAAGAGTATTGATAGGATTGAAACCTGTGAAAAAAATTATTTCATATAAAGAATTACATATAGCAATAATGTTACTGCTTTCTTTGAAGCGATCAAACTATTTCTTTAAAATAATATCTTTCATTGAAATAAATTAACTTAACAGCAAAAAAATATTTATTTGGATATATAATAAAGCGTACTTGAGTACGGTTTTCTTAAAGAAACTATTTATTTCATACAAAGTTATTGCAGATTTGCGTCAAAATTATATTACTTAAATCATCACGTCATGATGTTCTGAACATATAATAACTAATTGAAAAATTAAAAGCGAAAATTCGTATTCCAATCCTATTTTAATTATATAATTATTTAGATTGGAATACTAATTTTCGCTTTTAATGTTTCAATTACACACACTAATCCTCTGGAACACCATACACTACATAATAACTGATAGCAAAGTCTTCTGACCTATAGCAGCAAATACGTTATACATATTCTACGAGTACAGAAATTTCCGTGGAGATGGCGGTTCTCCTATTTCACTACATTAACATTTTATTCTCGATATAAGCTTTCTATATGGCAGACATAGCTATCAGATATTTACCTATTAGTTGCCAGGTAAATATTCCTTAGTAACTGTTAACAAAACAGTTTTCCCATTGCATAACGGTGGCCCTTGATTTTGCGAATCAACCGCCAATGCGGAGGTTTACCTGGCGTGCAGTAGTTATTGACTGTTTTTTTGGTTAATCTGCTAACACCTGTAATTTTACGGAAAATCTAAGAGGGCGAAACCATACTGTGACAATAGTTGGAGTCTTTATAATAATATGCTTAAAAAACAGCTTATTTTGGTCAAATAAACAAATTATTACGCTAAAGATATGTTTTATTAATTTCAAATAATTTCGATTCTTACATCAAAACATCTTTTACACCAACATGGGTTGTTTTAATCACAACATAAGTTCCCTATTCATCAAACAGATTGTAGATTTTCTTAGGCAAAATCATTTGCTTAGAATTCAAGCAAAAGTATGCGTTCGTTGGAAATGAGCATGTAATTGAATTCAATCCTACCGTTTCTGTTACTTCAAGGATATTGCTTGTTTGATGCTTAACCATATCCTACTGTTGTGAATAATAACATCAAGTTTGTTAGTTTAAGCCAACAATATCGCAAAACTGAACCTCATCTTTATTTAATTTAACATATCTGTATGTTTGAAACTACTATATATGAACTGAATCAACAGCATGGCTTTCTATGCTGCGTGTATATCTTTAACCGAAAGATAAGTAAACGCAGGACTTATCCGAGTTAGTAGTCTTACTTTGTCCGATAATTAGAAATTTTATATTATCAAATGCATTTCTAAAGGCGAACTAATTATCCACTCTAATCATGTACGCAAGTGGCACTAAAATCAATTTGTGCGCAAATAGGACGACTTACCCAGTCATCCATATTCCAGTCATATTCCAGCAGTTTACCTAAGTTCAAGCGATTAAAATGGATGGTTTCTAAGAACATTCATTTTTAATCGAAACAGTAAGATGAATAATTCTAGTTCTAAACATATTAGTGAATAATCAAGTGCATGAAGAGGAGATGTACGATGCAACTTCAAGAATAAAGCGGATTCCACTCGAATTTTCCGTCAGAGGCACCCAATTTAATCTCAAGATTAGAATTCGCCGCCGGTAGAATTATGGGAAAACGGAGCGCCACCAGTCCGTATCGTGTTGCAAGACGTACCAGAATCGAACGAATTCCGACATCACTAAATTACCCGGCTGGCGTTGCAAGAGACGTGTAAAGTCGGGATATTTAAATTTATGTACCGGGGCGTGTAAATCCGAAAAGTACTGGGCCTGCCGGCGAGAAATATCGCGCTGACCCGAACAGTTTAAATGAAGAGGAAAGATTAGGGCTGGAAAAATGTTTACGCTCGACTGTTCGACTGCCTGTCAAACCGTTTTTCCACTATCGGAGCAATATAAGCTGGAGGCCCATTAACTATGTCATGCTAACAATAACATCATCAATTTACAGGATTCTGGAAGCGGTTGAACGTGTTGTAAGTTCGATTCAAACGTAGACGTCGTCTGATTAATAACCCATTAGACCACGTGTAATATGGAGCTGTTCTCGTCAAGTAATCTCGCTGAGATCTGTGTTATTAATTCAACAACTTTCGCGAATATATTGCCATAGTGTTGTAGAGTGTAGACGATAATGGAGCTCGTTCATTACATCATATATATGCAGTTGTAAGAGCATATAACATAGTTTGAATTAAAACATTATCCTAGACATGCTAGTTATAGAGACAATTTTAAGCTATTTTAAAGATATCAAAAAGTATTGGCACAAATGCCAAGAATGTTAATGATAATAGAGATAATAATAAATTCTGCAAGCACACACAAAAAAAAATCCATTATCAATCTGAATATTTTTACTTATTCAGAAATTGAAACTTAATATATATTTAAATGAACTAAATCTTGCTGGTTAGAACATAAGAGTAAATTCTCTGAAAACACTATATACTCTTAGAAAAATAGTATAATCTTTGCATTGAAGTGTACTTCAATTCAATGACATTGTTGTAAGGATATCTAAAAATCAATCGATCAGTGAGAAAGTCTGTAAATTCAAAATAAAATCCCTTATACGTTTGGTATAATGAATTACTATATAAAATTATTAAATCTTTTGTACTGAAAACATGAAATATCAAATTGAAATTACCAATATTGAAACATTTGAAACGAATTTTATCCCACCATTTATTGCACTAAAACTTATCTGTCATTGGTTCGCTCTTTTTTAGGGGGATTTAGGGAGTTTTGCATATACATACTGCTGTGGTCTGGCACCCCGGTTTTCGAAAATTCAAATTTGTATTTTTATTCATACCAATTCATCTTTATCAATGTAATGATAAAGTTTCCACAATTTTAATATTTTATTTTGAAAAGATTTTGATAATGGAATTGTTTGTTAAATTTAATGTAATTATTCAGTTGTGTATATTAATTTCATTCAATTGTACATATTGTCTTCTTCAGTATTGTATATTTCGTAGTTTCTATTCAAGAAATTTTCTTTGCGATTCATACGCTGCTTTGGCACGAAATTGTAAATTTTATATATATGCGACCGTGTTACCCAGAGGCACTCAGTTTCTTGAAAGATTGCGGAGTAAGTACATGTTATTTATTTTCTTTGCTGCCATTGTTGGTAATTTCATTTTTATTTAAAATGTTGTTCGTTTAATTTGGAATTTTCTCATCCTTCAAAGAACTCATTTAATAAACTGTTGTATTTTATTGTGTACACATGTCGGATGTAAGATCAGTTATTATATTTGTTTTAGAAGATATTGTTTTTTTAGTTTAAAGAGTTTAAATTTTTCCGTTTCTTAGTTTTCAAATTAGTTTTTTTTAGTTAATCACCTCGGTGTAGGTGAAAAGAAGCTTTGTGCTTGTGATTAAATTTCAATTTTAAATTTACTTGTTTTGTCCACGTTTAAATTAATTTCGTTTGGTTTAAAGTTTGAGACCACGTGGATTTTTTGTGAAATAGGATTTTCTTCTAGAACAAATTTGTCTTTTGTTTGTTTGAAGGACTTGCATTGTCCTTTAGTAAATTAGATTCAAGCAGGTTTTGATTTTGGCCAGGATTCTCAGTCCAAGGTTTGATTTTTCCTGTGTTAACTGTAATTAAATGTTTTTTTTCCTTTTTTTTTATAAAAATAAATTTAATGATTGTTAATGTCATTCTAAATTTCTGTTCTTTTATTTTTGAATCAATCATTTCAATTGTTAGAGTAATTAAAGAAAGTCAAATTTTCAAATGCCCACATTTTATTTTTCATGATTAGTTCAATTGTGAAAATAACCCTGAGGTTAGGTATTCTTTTGCGCCCTTTATTTTTATCCACTGAGCTAGTAAATTTAATTTTCATTTTTTTTTCATTTTGCATTTATGCTGGTACCATCAGTTCACAGCAATACGCTTTACTTGGCGTCACTTTTTGATTGACCAGCGAACAGTGTTGTTGGTTGTGAGGGTAAGTAAATCTAAATGGACACCCCAGCCGTTTCACAGCTACTTAGAGAATGGGGTTGATGCACAGATGCTATTATTAAATTATTCGAAGGTACGAAGGACGTACTTGTTATCTAATATTAAAGAATTACTGGTTTAAAAAAACTTTGAAATACTACTTAGAGTCAGCACCATTGTGTCGATAGTATATGAACATGGTAGTGTACATTAACAAACATATGTAGGTATTTACTAGTTATTAGTTTTCAGTAGGTAATACCAGCAAATTATTATACTGATTGAAATTATATCAGTAACTAATGCCGACTAGATACCAGGCCCAGGCATTGAGTTGAAAGTATCCCGAGAACACCGGTCGCAACGACGGATACGCATAACATCTATACCTCTACGCATCAATATCCCGTGGGCACTCCTGGAATACGCCGATACGCTACCTTCTCCCAAACATTGTAAAACTATAAAGTATGATAGTAAATTTATTTAATTACATAATATTTCTTCATTTATTAATTTTCCCCTACCGAAGTTTTTTGATATTACAGACACAAAATTAGTACGTAATTATTACCCTTGAATAGTAGAAATGCTTAGATTAAGCAGGTAAGTATTATCAATTCAAAATACTTATATTTGGAAGCAAATAATGGCAATACTTCAAATAATACTTTTATATACTTCTATCAAATGTAGGTATATAAATTATTAAGGCATAAATGATAGTTTTCAGTTGAAAAAATCTATTTACTCAAATCTAAAATAATTATTTTTGTGGTGAAAATAGTATATGTTCATAATGATTTTAGTATATTGATTACATTTGAACAAAAAAATTGTTTCGTCTAACAAATTCACGGGTTTGGAAAACTGAACAAATTTTATTCTCAATATAAATACATCATCTTCTTGCTTATATAGGAAGTTATGTTCTATTCAATGTGATGCATTTATATTCAAATTGAATAATTATTTTTTTGTGTGCAGGTAAAAAGAATAGTCTAGTTTAAGGTGTTAAGATAACAGCAGTAACAGCCCCAACTTCAGCCTTCAGAGGCCATAAAGAGAAATCACTTTGTGGCTGCAGTCTAGTAGCAATTTTTTAGATTTAATTAAGTTGATAGCTCCAATTGATCACTAAAACAAATTAAGGTGGAATAGACATTCAAAATGAGTTCTTTGAGTTCATTGCAAGTTACGTGGAAACCAAAACAGTTATTCAGTAATTGCAGATTGCGCGAAAGGTATATTTCGAGTATCTAATGTTTTGCGATTTGTCAGTAAAGACATAGCAGAAATTTTGCATGTGAATGAGTATCTGGTTAGCCTTTTGACAGTTGAGAACATCATAGTAAAAAGTTCTACTGATTTCACTCAGTTGGAGCAGAATGGGTGTGTATTGTTAAAAAAATATAGTGAGCTAAGGCTGTAACAGTAGCGTCAATATGCGCGGTATGGTGAACGGTGTCTATAAAAGTGATTTATTGTTTTGACTTCTCTGGCATGGTTTTTATTCCGTGTGGAAGTCAAATTTACACATTTTTTTTTGTTGCTCTAACTCAACTCCATGCATCATCAATTCTAATTAATTAAATTAGTACCACAGAATTACTTAAATTGGTATTGTGATTTGTAGTATAAGAAATTACATATGTAACTACGTTTTCTTCTTCAGACTATGGCTACATATATCAACGATGCTCACTAAAACCAAGAAGCGCAAATACAACATCCACCCAGGCTTGAAACATCTTCAGAATTGCTAGTTTTGTTGCTGTTGATTTGAAACTGAAAAATTTTGAAGGCAATATGGTGATCGATGAGTTTATATGTGGGTAGTGATTGCAGTTTATTAGAATCTGATGGTTTACAGGTGTTCTGCAGGAGATATCTGTCATAACAGTTAAGGTTACTAGGCTGTTTATGGATTACAATGGATTTTCGAATATTTCAGTTATAGGTGGTAGTGAGTATTTTGGAATATGATTTGAGCAACGCCCATGCAACAGGAGCGCCCACAGAACGCTTTATTTCATTAACAAAACGTTGCTGCACGTACATAAGATAGCTGAACACGAAGAGTTTCGAGAGAATTATGACCTTTAAAGGCGCGGGGCCACTGCACGCGAAGCGAAGCGAAGCTCAGCGAAACTAATTTCCTTAAAAATTAGCTCCCATGTTATACGCGGACGCGGCAACTAAAGCTAAGCGAAGCGAAGTTAGACTAGCGAAGAAAAAATAGCGTCCACGTAAGATTACATAGGAACTAATTTTCAAGGAAATTAGTTTCGCTGAGCTTAGCTTCGTTTCGCGTGCAGTGGCCCCGCGCCTTAATGGACTAAGAGTCGGAAAGCTTAAAAACGGATGTGATGTGTTTCGATATCATGTTGCCTATGCAGTGGGTAGCGCCTTGGATCTAAAGTAGAGATACATTGGATTAACAGGGAGTAGTTTGGATGGATACACTGTATGTAGCATGTAACTATGTAAGTATGCTGTATATTGTGTTTGGAAGAGCTCTTGGTTAGGATTGGTAACAAGGGATACTTTTCAGGATAAGGAATTAGGTTCGGATATAAAAATAGCTCTTTGTACCAAGGAATTTATAATCATTCGAGCCGGATGAAGGTTTGAGGAGGCATTTAGATAACGATCAAAGATATTTTAATCTGGTTTAGTAATTCTTGCTTGAGGATGTCCGTTTACGGACGAAACCGGTAGGTTTCATTAAGGAATTTTGTGAGAAAGAGGACCAGTTTTTCTGTTTTTTACCTTCCTATTTTGTTTTGTTCTTGTTTCACATCATCATGGCAGTGGTTCACAGAATCAACAATATAACCAATATCTTGGAAATTAAATTTAGAACTCTTTCAACTCTTCGGCTATCCGAAAAGTTGAAAATGAAAACCTTGGAAGGAAGCATTTTGCGAAACGGAAAAGCTATTTAAGATTATTGTAACAACTCTAATGAGTATGGCCGAGTCAAAACGGTTTTTCATCTCTTAACGGGATAAAATTATGTTTAAGAAATACAATGAAGGATCCACTTAATGCCTTAGCTGTGGTATCCGTCAATACATATTTTCGATTTTGATGCAAAAGTTTTAAAACATTCTACTTCGCGAAAAGACAAAAAGAAAAAAAAAATTTGATTTGGTTTACTAAAAATAAATGTTATTTCACCTTTTGCATTTATAGACAGTTTTGTTTTTGATTCCGTTTGAATGTGTTGAATTGTGTCGGTTTTTGTTTTGATAATTTCGGGTACATTCAGTATTAAGACTAAAATACACCGTTCTTTCTTGGAACTAAATATCAAGCAACGTAAGCGAGTCTTGTATTTGTTTGGTCATTTATTTTCTTATTTATGTTTTGCAATTATTTACCCCTGTGAGACTATTCTCGGACTACCGAGAGTTGAAATTAGAAGAGAAATATCAGAAATCTCCAATCTGGAACATATATTCTTGAGTTGAGAATTCCTTAGTTGTCAGAGAATTTAACTCTCTTACAATTAAACATGAAAATAATCTGGTATGGTTTATTTATTCATTATTTATTTAACTTGTACGTATGAGAAATTCTTTCTTTTCCAATTATTTTACTGTTTCGTTAACCATAAATACATAATAACGTTTCTCCTTTTGCAAATATGGTAATTCATTCGTCTTCCTTTGTTTATACAATTTACATTTTATATTTTACGTTTCAAATCTGTTTTGATTCTTTTTTAAAAATATTTTTTTTATTATTAAGTATTTTGTGACAAAAATACTCCAAACTGTAATACTGGTAATGCTGCAAACTTCTCCTAGACCCCTCACCACAAACTGCACTAAACTGGACGTACGTTTCGATAGCAAAGCTATCATCATCAGCAGAAACACTGAACTGAATAATTACACTAAAACTACCTTAATTTATACCGGAAAGAGGTCATGATACAATGATCACGGTCATGGCTGACTGCCGTCAAGCTTAACTAGTCACTAATCCTAATTCCGTCTGATCTACTACTTCTACTTAATAAACTATAAAGACAAGAATATAAAGGTCCTAAATCTGAATTCATTAAAATATGTTTGTTTTTATATATTTCCATATCCTCATAACAATTTAATTGCACATAGTTGCTTACGTTTTTAACTAACTTTGCATTGTCAACTTTATGTTTTTTTTTTCAAGTATATGTAGGGGTTACACTAGATTTATCAAAATTTCTAAATTTAAGATGAGGCAAATGCTCCTAGTAACGCGTTTTAATTGAGCTTTTAGTTTGCCCAATATATACATGATCACAATCTTTATAAGATATTTTATAAATACCTGATTTTTCCAAATTATCTACTTGATCTTTAGGGTTACCTAAAATATTTTTAAGACTATTATTTGAAGTAGTTGCTATGTCAAGATTGAATTTAGAGAAAATTTTTTGTAGACCTTTCGTGTAACTTGGATAAAATGGTAATTTAACATATTTCTTATTCTTCCTGTCACTAATTTTTAAAGTAGTCACATTTCTAATTCTTATTTTGTTTTTATGTTTTCTAATGGTATTATATACAACGTCTTCTGAGAATCCATTAAATGCAGCGATTTTAATAATTCTTTTAATAATAAAGAACTTAAACGTACGTCCAGTTTAGTGCAGTTTGTGGTGAGGGGTCTAGGAGAAGTTTTCAGCATTAAGTATTTTATGTCTTGATCCTACGATACAATACTGAAAATATTGATGAGTTTCACTAAGTTGGTGTGTGTTAAATTGACAATTAAAATTTATATTAATTTAGATTTAAATTACCATAATTCAAAACATGTAACATTTAATGTATTTTCGTAGAATGGTTTATGATTCATTATTTATTGAAACTGTGCTGGTTGCTTTCTTTCTATTGGTTGAAATGTATAAAAATTAGCAACAGCAATATCAAATGAACTGGGGAAATAGTAAATAATCTTTTTCCACTATATTTCTTACTAATTCAAGAATAAGGTGTAATTAATTGAGAAGAAAAATGACGGGAAATTGATTTTTCCGGACAAAATTACATTTTCAGTGATTCAAGAATCTTCCTGTTCAGTTATTGAAGAACCCTTAATGTACAATTATCACGAGCCGCTACAGTCATTATTATTATTAATTTACGTAATTATATTATGTATTAAAAATATATTCAATATAATATCTCAAAGCAGTAAAACGCTTGGATGGATTTGTTCCGTATATAATCAGAGGTTGTGTTCGTTAATCAAGACTAATTTTCTAAGGAATAGAAACCTCTAATCACACCTTCGCACTTCTATAAGAGAAGGCTCTTGAGCAATTCAATTTTGATATGAGACGGAAACGAGTCCGTAATCGAGAACGAATTACTTACGAACCTTATTCTTGTGATTGTATCCGACCGTGGTGGTGTTCTTGAAGGGGTTCGTGAAAGCCAGATTAACGTCGAGTATCCTGTTATTGTACAAATCCAGTGCGAACCTTATTTTCGAGTTCCTATCTTGTACGCTATCTACGGCGTAGAGCACTCCACAGGCGATGAACATCTCGCCGAATTTCTGATGATTCAAACTGATGTTCCAGATGTATTGGATCTCTAAGTTGTTCGGGTCCATCTGGAAAATGAAAAGATCAATCGGGTTAAAAACGGGCTAATTTCTATAAACGTAATAGGTGAATGAACCTTCGGCATTATTTTCTTGTGATACAAATACAACATAAAAATATAAATACGTGCGAGAACTGTTGAATAAAGTTTTTGTTAGTGGTGGGCGATTCGAAAGCAAAAAGATTCGGCAACTCTGAACGAATACGCATTCGATTTTTATGATGAATCGAGGTCTTTTTTCTTAACGAATTCAAAACCGTTTTAAGAATCGAGTTGCTCTTATCGATTGTAGTCGTAAAGCAAAATAATAATAACCAAATTTTGTTGGCAGCGTCTTGAAGAATTGGATGTGAGTGAGCTCTAGTTTCAGCAAGCGATTCGCGTGACGTGCATGGTGCCTATGTCATGTATGTAATAGAAGGTCGGTTTACACTGCGACCTTAAAAGATCTATTGTGTCCCTATTCTTGCTGCTTTACAGCTGGCCTTTCAATCCTATTCCTTTTAAAAGTGTAGGATGTCAGAGGGCCCCAGTCTAGGTAAGTCTCCCTCTTCGATTTCACACGCGCCCAGGTACAATGCCCTCGGGTTGCACAGTGCTACGCAGTTTGAGAGGAGGTGATGGATGTTCATCCTGTTCCCCACAAAATCTGCATTCAGGATCTTTTTCCAATCCAAGCTTACTCAGGTGTCCTTTCAGTCTACAATGGCCTGAAAGTATCCTGTTAATATGCGAACATTGTTCTTAACTCAGGTTGATGCATTCTGTAAACCTCTTCTGGTATAAGTTCCCAGAAGAATTTTTACTTTGCCTCATTCCCTGGAGATTTTCCCAGTAACTGGATTTTCTCTGCTCCATTCCATTTTTAGTTTCTTCAGTATTGTACTGCTACTTAACCCGCAAAAGGGTTCAGGCCCTACGAAAGGCATTCCAGCCCTTTTTTTGCGAGGTTATCCGTTATTTCGTTTCCTTCCACTCCTGTGTGACCCGGAATCCACAGGAGGGTTACTTTATTTCTTTTGCTAGCTCATTTAGTTTCCCTAGCATTGCCAGACCATCTTGGAGCTGATTCATATGAGTTCAGCGCCTTGATGGCTGCTTGACTATTAGACAACGATGATAATCTCCTGCTTCCGATAGTTCTATCCATAATGAACTGAACACATCTTCCAATAGCGTGTATTTCCGCCTGAAATATACTTGGGTATTTTCCCAGCTTTCGAAATATGTAGTTCTAGGCCCATATATTCCTATTCCAGTTCCTTCTGCCGTTTTGGAGCCATCAGTGTACCATTTGATGGCATTTCTATTCAAGTTCAAGATGGTGTTATGATTCCACTCGCTCCTGTTACTTAGCTTTATGGTGAATTCTTTCACAAAGCTAATTTTTTTTAATATATCATCCCGGGGCATATCCCAGGTTTGATCACCGTCAGGAGATTGAGGCCTATGCCTAATCATTCCTTCCTTGACCATTCTAAACCATGGTGCCATACAAGTCGTCCAACAATCGATCTTTTGCGCTTTAAGGTCCATAATCGTGTAATCAGCCGGTTTAGTGATGTCAGTGGTCGATTTGACACCGTTAGACCATTTTCTTTTGTTCTGGAATGCCATTGAAGATCGATGTTATGCCAACAACCCAGAAACGATTCAGGCATTTAAACACAATCTTTTACGATCTATTGCTGAAATAGGGGCCGAAACCATTAGAAATGTGCCACAAAATTGGGTTGACAGGATGGGCTACTACAGGGCCAGTTGAGCAGCCATTTTATGAATGAAGATATATTCCACAATTAATTGGAGGGCTTACTCTTTCTAATAACGCAAAAATAAATGGAAAATATTGAACGGTGTTTTTTTATAGTATTTTTAAAAAGCAACCAGCCGATGGTCCACATATTATCAAGAGTAAACCTAAAAAATATTGTATGAAGGTTATGTGCTTATGTGATTTAAAAATGCATTATCTAATAAATTAATTTGTTTATACAGAAAAGACAACCGAACTCAACCCAAACAAACTTTCGTTTCCAACACGTAGTGTACTAAAATACGTTCTCCAAACATGGACACAAATTGAAATGTTATAGGAGATAACTGGTTTTCTTCTATACAGCTATTGAATAAATTAGACCGGCTTGGTCTGACACATGTTGGGATACTTCGTATGTATGTATGTATGTAAATAGAAGGGTGGTGTTACGCTGCGCCCTAAAAGATCTATTGTGTCCCCTATTCTTGCTGCTTTACAGCTGACCTTCCAATCCTATACCTTGTAGAAAGTGTAGGATGTCAGAGGGCCCCAGTCTAGGTAAGTCTCCCTCTTCGATTTCACATGCTCCTAGGTGCAATGCCCTCGAGTTGCACTGTGCTACGCAGTTTGAGAGGAGGTGGATAGATGTTTCATCCTGTTCCCCACAAAATCTTGGGATTTCCATATTCTATTCTGGAATACTTCGTAAGAATAAGCGTGAAATTCCACCTGCATTTTTACAAATTAAACAGCTACCAATAAACTGTAAATGTAAATTGGATTTAGACACGGCAGTATGTTGGTTTCTTTTTTACCAAAAAAGAACAACTATGTGTTGTTGATTTCGTCTATGCATCACAATGGAAATGTTGTAGCAAGCAAATGGGAAACCAGAAATGATAAATTTCTACAATGGTACCAAAGGAGGAGTCGATGCTTTGGATCAGAAATGTCTGACGTACTCGTACCAAAGACGAACCAGACAATGGCCAATGGCTATATTGGAAGCAATGTTAGACATTTTACGTGTCAACAGTTATGTAATTTTCTTAGCAATTTCAGACGGTAGAGTCAACATGACACGAAGCAGAATTTTATATTCGTTTAGGATGAGAACTGGTCCATGACCATGTAATCAACACTTTACTGGACTTAGAAACACCACAATAACAGCTACAAGAAGCAGGACCTCTAAGAATCTACAAAAGGTGTCACATCTGCGGACGAAACAAAGACAAGAAAAGAACAACCACGTGCCATAAATGTCGTCGGCATGTTTGCAAGGACCAATCTGAGTTACTCGGAAAATGCAGAGAATGTTTAGAAAGGTAAATTGTAAGAATTAGTAAAAATCTGAGTATATAAAAAAAAAAAATAGCATGATTTTTGTCATATAAAATGTACGTCCCACAACGTCATTGTCAGAATTTTTATATAAAATGTTAATGACATTTTCTTTTACAGGGAATAAGACCATGGTTTCTAATAGCAAAAAAAGTGAAGACATCTTAAAAATATATCTCAGATACCTTTGTAAAAAAAGTTATGTGTTAAATTTTCTGTTTCGTTTTGAATAAGGTTTTGTTTTTTCTTAAACAAATCGCAAGATAAGAGGTTAGTTTCTCACACAGAGGGGTCAAAAGTGGAAAAAAGTATAATTAACAAAATAACTAAATTTTAAAGAGTGGGGTGTCAAAACACCCCATCATAGCAGTTGTGTTACCTGGAAATACGTTTTCCAGGTAACTGGAAAAATTAAATTAATTAATTTTATTAAATTAAAACTGAAACAATTTAAATGCACACTTCTACATAAGAATTTGTTTGTAGATTAGTTATATGTGAAATATACAGCTCTCGAATAGAAGTTTTTACAGTGCGGACTAAAACCTATCAGCCTTACTAATAAATAAGAAATAAAATTTATTCTATGAATAACAAAAGCGTAAATCAAAAACAAATATTTGCTTACTAATAATCACGGAATAAAGTTATACCATGCACAAAACGGTCGGTATAAGTTATACGGAGTGGAAGTTTTAAGTGCGAAATAACCTCAAAAATTTACGTTCTGTCAGAGATGTTGTTTGAGTTTTTCCGCAAAATATAATGATGGAAATAAACGAAGTCGAAGAAGTTGAAGAAGTAGATAGAGGTGAAAATTTGTGTCAACGTAAAAGAAAAATTTACAAAATCAGAAAGGATCCTTTTCAAATCGACAACGAAACGGAATTTAGAAAGAAATATAGGTTTACCAAACAAGGTGTTAGATATTTAATAGAAACGTTCGGAAAAATTCAAGCGATAACCGCAAAGGTGGTGGAATTCCTCCTTATTTAAAAATCTTAACAGCATTGCGATATTGGGGGCGTAATGAGGTAAATTATCATACACACATGGTATAGCAAACTGACATTTTATGATTTCTTACTATCATTAGATACAAGATGATACTGCTATTGACACATTGTTTTAAATATAAGACTTACTTTTTCTTCTGTCTCCCAATTAACGCTTCTATCACGCTTTTTCGCCATTTTAAAAACTTTTTAAACTGATTAATGTAGTTGAAACGTATTACTCGAATGACGTTTAGGCTATGTATTTTGTTGCTTCTAGTTATATTATACGTTTCCAACACTACCGATACTAATTGCGACGTTGTCACGACATGATGTTGACATAAGTTCCGGATAACTATTCTAGATTTATACGGAACATATTAGTAGAATACCTTACGCCGACTTTAAACCGAGTATATCTATTCCTAGTATACAAGAGGTTCAACTTCGATTTATGGCATTTTTATTAGTAAGGCTGTTATGCGTTTTATCAAGCACAGATGCCGCCTACCCATACGGTTGCAAACAAGCGAGAGTAGGATGTAGCAAGTGGAAGTGAATAGGACAACCACAGCGAGGCTCGCAGAGGAGATCCGAGGCTTGCACCGAGAGGGCGGGCGGAGCATCGCGGTTACTATTTGACAACTGTGTACGCCTAATACATTGAGTTAGCCGCAAAACATTTCTATTCACTGGCTGTATGTACTTTTACTGTTTATACCCTTTTCTAAAAATAACCTTTTGTTGCTATAAAACATTTTAGGTGAATATATAGATAAATAGATCTTGATCAACATGTTTCTAATATTTTCAACCTAATTACAATCAAGTAAATACTGAAGACAACATAACATAAATATTAATAAATATAATTTACCACTATACTGAAACAAAAACTATACACGGATCAATGGCAATCTGTTTACTACTGATCGGTACATGAATTTTTATACGAATTATGAATTTTTATGCCATCTAACAGTAAAATTACTGCCCCTGCTACTGAACGTTCATCTATTCATGTTATATTACACTAAAAGAACCTAAAAAAATTCATGCACAAATCAATGGCATTTTTGTTACCATTGATCTGTACATGAATTTTTTGTTACGAATTATCCATTTTTATGTCATTTAGTAGTAAAATTACTGTCCATCACTGTACCTAATATTACCACAGATATAAAACAATGCAATATTCCAAATGATTTTTCCAGGTTGCTTGATCAGTGGATGATTTTTCAAATATAAATCAATGCGAGGCTCCAACTGAATTTTCCATGCATTTTTCTCAGTGTAGGATAAATTAATATTCTTTTCTTAAAAAAATCACTTAAACCTTAAAAAATATCCATATTTATATTATAATCTATAGCGAGCAGGTGTTACAAGAATGAATAGCGGACCTTTGATCATAGATAGATAGCAAATGCCCGCTTATATACTTTGTTAGGTGTTTTCCGATATGATTTTCTCGCTTTATGATTATAATTGGTAAGACCGATTCGATTCTTAAAACGATTTTGAATTCGTTAAAAAAAAAGAACTCGATTTACCCAGAAAAATCGACTGTGTAAATCATTTAGCATTACCGAATTCCTTTTCATATGAATCGCCCACTGCTAGTTTTTATATTATTTTAATTTCACTTCCTGTTTTCTGTTTGTCAAACAGTCTGTGTTGTATTGTAAGGTTATTACCCTTGAAAAACTCGATAAATAACGATTTTAGGTATGTCTCTTTGATGGCACGCGTGCGTTTGAATGGATTTACGAAGCCGGTACCCTCTGGCACGGAATGATGCTTTATTTACATCAGTGATTATAGCCGAAACTTTGTGTAGTTCGAAAAGCACATTCAACCCGATCCGCCTCTAAGAATGGAAGTTTAATTTTCCTGGCCTTTTCATTGTTTATTCGCTCGCTCTGTACCTTCCCAGTACATACAATTGTTCGCAAAATTGTTCTTCTTTATCGACGTTCGATATCTGTTCATTCTTTCCGTAAATTCCGTGCAGGCATTCGTTGCCCCAATCCGAAGCAATAAAGAAGTTGACAAAGTTTGTCCAAGGTACATAGCTCGAGTAATTCGTATCATTGAATTACGGCATGTTGTTTATAATGTTATTTTTGTTTGAAAATCGTATTTGGAGATAGAGCAAATATTAAGAAATACAGTCTACAGATTTGGTAGCAAACGTTGAAAGGTTTTTCTAGTGTAATATCGTTATGATTCTTTAGATAAAGGCTATTTTGCTATTGGGGCTACGTCTTCTGACTTTTTTCTTTAATTATAAGAAAAAAGGTAAAAGATAAAATACAAATTCAGATGAAATAAAAGACGAAAATTTTGATTTTAAAATGAGACTTTATGAAATATAAAGTAAAATTACAATTAAAAAACGTTTGGCAGGTGTAATTATATACTGATAATTCATGAATTACCTGCCAGTGGCACAATATGAAATACCATTAACAAATGAGGCAATCGCTCATTTGCAAACTAATTTAAATTATTTTTTGTAAGACAATTAAATATCGCTTTGTGAGCATCTATAACATTTTTAAAATGTGATAATACTTTTAATACCATTAAAATTAACTGTAACCATTAGTGTTACTTATTGAAGACAAAAAAACAGCTATTTTGAACTGGATTATTTTATATTATTTCTTTAGGCGACACAATTCATTCAGCTATGCTTTGACCTAAACTGGCTCCTCCGTGAGGTTTACAAAATAACTATTAGATTATTAGATTAGGATTGAGGTGAAATACGGATTTATTTTACTGCAACATTTTTAGATCTATTGCGATCTCCTTTTTCCTAGAAAACGGTCTCTAATTTTGGACGGCTTCCTTGTGTAGCTGTTAGCTGTGCGGTTCTCCACGCCTATTATTAAAAACTTTGTTCTCGCCAGCCCGTCATATTAGCACAGCACATAAACTGGTGTTTCTTCCACCTCTTGGCAGAATCTGCAAGTAGCGTCATCTACCAGTCCCATGCTGTACATACGCCTATTTAGTCTACAGTGACTACTCAGCAGATCTGCTAAGTTTTGGCACACCTTCACTCTTTACTAGTAGATCTTCAGTAAATCAGGTCTTTGTTCCTTTAGAAACACTTTGCCTGTCTCTGTGCTGGTGACTTTTGCCACTACTCTCTGGTCTGATTATGTATCCATTCATTGATGGATCTGTTAATTTGCGATTTGATAGTGCAAAAGGAAAGGCCACCTCCGACGAATGCCCTTGACGAACCTCGCCTGGCGGCGAAATAGTCCGTCCCCTCATTTCCCCTTTCGCCCAAGTGGTTAGGAACCCAGGCTAATGTTAATTCCCTTTGGGTGCCAACCTCATTTAGGACGCTTACCCAGTCTCAAATCAGCTTACACAGTTGAAAATTTTAACACTTTTTTGACTAATTTAATAGTCAGGAGAGGTCCACACTCTTTTCGTGTTATTTTGTCGAGAACTATACGAGTTTAAATTTGACGAGTAAAGATAATCAAGTATTGTCTATTGCTAAGGGGTGATTTTGTCCAACTGACACGTGGAATTATAAAATACTTCTAGTCATATTTTAGTTGATCTAGACTAAACAAATTTACTAGCCTTTTAACTAAATGAATGCGATCTATTGGGTGATTTAACACCGTTTTCTAAAAACGACGTTTTTTTGATATGCAACTCTTATTTCTTAGTGCTATAATATTCTCTCTTTAAGACGTTTTCTCAATTATAAATATGCAGAACTACTCATTCAAAAGTTTTGGTTTCAACTAAATGTGCCAATATTAAAATAATTTTTTGAGAACCATTACAAAATTAAGTGAATGTTTATGCTATTTAACTCAAATCTGAACTAATTACGTAAATAGATGTTCCCAATACATCTTTAAGATGTTGAAATTTTTTATCCACACTGGAATTAACGTTTAATAACACAAAGTTACACTTTGCAGGTCAGAACACGTTTGGTAGTTTGTTTGGAAATGTTAATATGCAGAAACAATCCCGAAAACAGATACACGTGCAATGCACGTGGTGCGTATAATGCAATACCGTATTAGATTAGGTGGAGTTTCTATATTTCTATCCGAGGAAAAAATTTTGATTGGTTGACGTTTCTGAATGTCTAGAAAAATAGTAAATTCTCATATCTGAACAAAGAATTCACACGAAATTCTAGCAATTTCTGTTCTATTAAACACACGTAGTCAACTCGCCCGGCAAAGTTTGTAAAAATCAGCACTAAAATATTTGACTAGCGCAAAACTAACGCCAACACCGATAATATTTTCAACAGTGTAGAGTTCACCCTTATGGAACTAATCGTTTTAAGTGTGGACTGACTGTAAAGCTTTTACCTAGCTAAGTATATCTTTCTATTTTTCGAACACAATGGTGAATTGCAGCTACCTCAGCCTGGAACACCGTTGTATCTTTGCCGAAGCTTACCGAAAGAGCCTTTTAGGCTTCTTTGTGTATATTCCAGCACCGACACCGCACAGTGGTCAATAAGGGAGAAAACCTAAAATTTTTATTTTCTGCAAACAGGTTCTTATCCCAGCGGTAGACTGGTTGAATTATTCTTTTTAAATTAGTGAAACCGCTTAACACCATCAAATCTCAAACAGAAGAGAAAATGACAAGCTGTACAGTTTTATTGTATTATATTATTTAATAATTAAAACGATGATAATTAATAATAAGAGTAATAATAATTATAATTACAAAGACTAAACCAGAATGGAAACGAATATGTAACAAAGCCCTATGGCTGAGAGATCTACGGAGTTAAATATATAATTATAGCGAAAATGTTATAATGGAAGTACATGGGAAGGGATAATAATTGACAGAAAAAATATTATATAATAATTATATTCTGTAATTAATGAGTTAATATTATTAATTAATTAATAGTTGATTCAAAGATGGTTGCACTATTGTCCCCATCTGGAATATACTCAAAGTTTGTGCGAGCCAGACAAAAAGAAAGTTGTGTTGGGTGAAAAGATGATTGAGCGAAGGTGAAGGTCAAAAACAAAAATAGCAGTCACTCAACAGTTTTCACCAGTTACAGTTCGCTAACTCTTCGTCACGTTAAGTAAGATATGATAAAATGTAGCTGGTGTTATCCTCGGATCGCGGATAATTTTGGATCCGCTGCACAAAACTCGATGCCGTGATTCACTATCGAAACCTCAAATCTGTCTGC
>RXPK01005250.1:0-64479 GCA_004143645.1 Protaetia brevitarsis | reverse complement strand
CCTCGGTCATCCCCATACTTCTAGTTTTACGCAGCAAGATGGCATGGTCAACACTGTCAAAAGTCGTTTGAAAGGTCTAGAGATACTCCAGCTGTAGTCTTTTTATCGGGCATTACTGCATTATTTCGTTGACTAACATATATAATCTGTCGTGTGGTTGATCTCCCTTTAATGTATGCATTTTGTTAAATTAGTTATTAAATTGCATAATCAGAAAATGCATTAGTCTCTCTAAAATTGCTTTTTCCATTACTTTTCCTATAATAGAGATTACAGCAATTGGTCTGTAATTCTCAAATTTGTATTTTCATTTTTTTATAAATCGGTTATTATTGGCTAATTTCAGATAACTAGAAAAATGCCACTTCGAAAACAGAGGTTAATCATTTTTTGCTAGCGGATGCAGAGAATGTCTGATATCTAATATATATCTGATATTTTGCACAGATGTTTTCAAGTAGAACTAATTATAATCTACTAGATTCTTTCAGCTTCGTTGAAACAATGAAAAATGTTACACTTTCTTCGAATTATCTTATTATTTCCTTGGATGTGGTATTTTTGTTTATTTACCAACATCCACTTAAATACCGCTTTATAAATCATTAACAGGGATTGATCCGCTTTAATAGAACATACGACAATAGATAACTAATTTTTTATTCGATTCATCCATTTTTTTACCTTCAATGATGGTTATTTCCAGCAAACTTATGGTATCCCTATGGGGAGTCCTCTTAGTCCGATTTTGGCCTGCATAGTGTTGGATGAACTTTTGAATGTTTGCATATCTAAACTAAATTTTAATTTACCTTTTATAAATAAATATGTTGATAACATCATCACAACAGTGCCAATTAATGAGAATGAGACCAATGCCTTTTTATGACACTTTGGCTATAAGAAGACCTGATCAGCGAATATTGTTGGAATCCACATTCATTAATTAATTAGATGAAGTTAGCCACACGCCACCTAGATGAAGTTGGCCATCTAGATGACATGACGTAATCGCCTCAGTTGAGCTTGAAAGCGTCAAAAACTGCCAGAATCGAGCTCCATGTTATTTCTTATTGGATTTTGGTCCAGAACCACCATAGCTATACTACTTTCGAACCACTCAGTTTCAATGAAACTCAATGTGTTCAAAATTCTTAGAATCTGCACACACGCAATCGCTGGTAGATTAAAAGAGATCTATCCTTTCTTACGGCTTACTTTTCCTATGTCATTATTTCTTGAGTTGAGTGTACATACATGGTACTTGTGCATAAATTCATCACCTCTATTAAAGAAATGAGAGATTAAAACGAAAAAACCAAGTCGACGCTGAGGTGCTTTCACAAAAGAAAAAAAAACTATTTTTCTTATACTTATTCCACACAATAGAAGATTAATTATCAATATCAACAATCCATTAAAAAAGTAAAAATCATTACACTAAACATTTAAACATCCAAATTATTTCAACTTACCAACATAATTATCCCAAGAATCCGATATCGTCAGATAATGCACCAAACAATTTTGCAAAGTCTTCGTGCAGTACGAGACGCAAGGACCAGGCCCTCTGGAGTTCTTACAACTACCGCAGTGCTGCAATCTCACCAGCTCCTTCCCACAGTCTTCATTCATCTTGACTTCCAACATCTTCTCCGCAGTGGCTGCTCCTTTAGTCGGGTTTTATGCAGAGTTCTCGTGGCCACGAAAGATCTCGTCAACTGTATGCTCAATTTCTGAGGCACGTCCCCAAAAGGTTTCAAGTCGTTCATATACTTCTGCACGCATTCCAAATATTCATCTTCGTACTTATACTGGGAGTTCATCACGGTGAACATGCGTTGGTATAAGATTCCGAAGAATTTCTCCTGGTTTCTGATAGCGCTACTTGTCACCGGTTGTATGTACCTTCTAATTCGATGAAGAGGTCGGAGAAAAGATAGGAATGCTGCAAATACAGCACCCCGTAGGTTTTCTGGAACATCGAGTGAAAATCCTTCTTGGATTTGGCCATCATGTTCCTGAAGAATTCGTCGAAATGCTTGGCGCGAGTCTCCAGGATGCCGGCAGTTCTCTTGACCGTCCTACTGAGGTAGTTGTCGAGTTTCTGTATGCTGTCAACTACTAGCTTCTCCTCTAGAGCGTTCGTACAGCAAGATTCCTCTCCACATATCGTCCCTGCAAATTAAATTAAGTGTAAATAATACGTAAAACGGTTCTCTTTTATTCCTTTTTTCGAGGGGAAAATCGCCAAGGCCTGAGTTACTCGCGTAAATAACTGCGGGGTCATTACCTAAATGACGTAGGTAACTGGATAATTCTCGAAATACCGCCCTCTACCGGTCGTGAGGTGCAATTAGCTGTGTCGGAGTTGATAATACGTCTTGGGGTTGGTAATCTTGTGGCCGTGAGACGCGGAGTATGTATACGCACGCAATGATCGTGGTGAGGCGTGTGTGTATATGCTTTGTTATCGCGTGGTGACCTCCGCGCGCACCGGATACTTTTATGGAGTTATCGTGAAAAAACGCGGAAAATATTAGTTAATCTTAGGGTGGATAAGTAGATATGTGAAAATTCCGAGAATTTTGGAATTATGAGGAATTCATAATGAGTGGAAGAATTTTAAGTTTCATAAGGACGAATTAATGCTTTTTTTTTCTATTTAGCATATACAGAGTGATTCACGGAATCTATCCATTAAAAGTTTTTTACTTTACAATGATATCTCGATTTTGAAACTTTGGGGTTAAGCACACTTAGCTATAATATCTTTAGAAAAACCAATTGCATCTATGTCGCACTTCCGGTTACATGGAGAGTCATGGCCAACTTTGATATTTTAAATAGAAACCTATATTTTTTACAGCATTTTTAGATTCTACTAAATATGATGCTGTAAATATGTATAACGGCTATACAGTAAAAGATAGAGAGTTTTCATGTTGACTGCAGAGGGTATGAGACCTCTACTATTTAACTAAGGAATAAAAAGTAAACAGAATTATACAGGTGTTCCAAAATCCAGGGTTGATTTGGGGTAACTTCTTACAAGGAACCTCGCAACTGTAAATCGCGAATTTGATGGAACTTGTCAGTTTGTCAGACTCCATGGGGTGTTATCAGGACGCTTCCGTTGCTGCGGAACTTCACTTTAGGGGGTGCAATTCACCCTTGCAATTTGGCTTCTTCTGAATAACTTTTAAACAGCAAGAGATAGAAAAAAGTTTCAATCGCGGACTTGTACCGTTTAGTCAGCCCTTTCGATTGGTATAAATATTTATATACAGGGTGTTCCAATAAACGTTGGATAACTATGTTGTGCTTATTTATCGAATTTCAGAAATCGTATATAATGGCTTTTTTTTGTGATCCAAATAGTCTATAAAACGGGTAATTTAAAAAAGTTTATCCAGGGTGTTCATAAAATATAATTTTAGCATATTTTCCTTATTCTAAGGAGGTACTCTATATTACTGTTATGTGTCTGCATTGTATGTAAAAATCAGTGTAAACCTTATACTGGCGCTGAATGGTTATATGTGTAGTTTTGAGTTATACGCGTGGAATGAATGTAAATTCTATTATCCCGACAGTAGGCAGATGAAAACAATAGTCACATAATACACTATTGCTGCTTCTACTATTTTTGGAGAGATGTGAGTAGCGAACGTCTCACTTGCAGAGTATTTTTATTTTATCCGGGACAACTTGCCAGAATTAACTTGGCACCATATCCTTCGGTGCAATTATATAAGAACCCAATTTTTTCTTAATTCAGTTCATATAGTTTTGGCAGTGCAGAGCTTAACATGGTTCAGATCAAAAATTCCAGCAAATATTATTCATCGCTAATACTTTCATATAATTATACTGAAAATCCAAGTAACAGAAAATATCTCATGTGATATAGAATTCATAATGCGGTGAGTAACTCTAATCGATATGATGAGTTGTTTTTATATATTATTTTTTTAATGTATTATACTTACATAATAATGGGCAACATTTAGTTTTGATATCTTTCAATTCATAGAGATTTTATTTTTTCATACTATACTTTGTCTTTTTTGTATACTCTTAAAGTTAAAATTGTTTTTCATCGCCTACTATTAATAGAACAATATATAGTTTAATTCTAGGGAATACAGTGGCTTTAATTTTTAGAAGAAATGCTTACAGCTTTTAATTGCTTGTAGCCTGATGTTTTTGCATTTCTCTGTTTAATACAGCTAGACTGTATATACTGTATAGATTAAATAAAATCGAATTTCTAATCACAAATTCAATTAAAATACCAGACGGGGATCCAATACATAATACATTAAGTTAGTGGGTATTTCAAATATTCCAGTAAATAATTTTTATAGTGTGTTACAGTTTTCTACTGTTACTAATTCTGTCAACCGGGTTATAAAAGTTACGATTTATCGTTACGATAAAGTACCTATTATATGTTAGTTATCGTGCCTTATATGCGTGCTTTATGACTGACGCACAATGTTAATGAGAAACAATATCCGATCATCGGTTTCTTTCCTCGTAAATGGAGATAATAGTTTTGATAAATAAAGTGTTCCGTGTGGTTAAATTTAATTCTGTCGAATATCGATGTTATAATAAATTTTTGATTGAAAAGATTTCATCTTACGTTCCTGGCTTATATTGCACAGAGAAAAATAATGTGATAAAACTAAACAAAGATTAGATGTAATATCTAATTTACTTAGTCAAAAAATATCTAAACAATTGAAATATCTATTTATATATAATTTAACCGTGCCGGCATTGTTTATAATTGAAAACTAATTGACATTTCATCAATGCTGGATTATTTGCCGAATGGTCATGACTTACTTAGACTCTCTCTTACTTACCTCTCTCTCTCACACACACACACATACACACATCAGCATATATATATATATATAAATACTTTTTCTACTTTCACTGGTCGTCTTGACTCGATCTTTGCGATGATGGTGAGAGCGTACTCTGTCTGTTGCGCGGTCCGTCCAAAGTATCCCTGGAATGTCGGCGTTTAACGCGGCCGATGCATTTATGTATGTTTAGAGCCGTCTGCGTCTGTTCGTTCGCTGTTAATTTAACCGTGAGCGCGGCCGGCATTGTGTGTGTCCGTGTGTTGTGTTTAAAAGGCCCGGTTACTACCACTCGTTTTATATTCCGGTTACGAGAGCGGTGATGTTGTAGGAATCCGGTGCGTTTTAATTTGGTTTAAAGTTTATTCAAGATTACGTACGTGTAGTGTTATTATTTGTTTTTTTTTTACTCATGTAAATGTTAATACAATAAAGCTGTATAAAGACATAGACTATAATAATGATTTAGGAATTGAATGTATACAGTGGATATTAACTGCAATGTTTCTTATAATTGAATTTGTAATGTATTATTGCATGTTCTATATTATACAGGCTGTTCAAAGTTATCGGTATTATTATTGCTAACTTTGTTACATATTGCAGCTACGATGTTGATTAAATCATCAAAGATGTAGGATTTTTTACGCTGATTAGAACCATATAATCAGAAAAACAATGAAAATCGCGTTTACAAGATATAATAGATAACTCTGTTCTTTTGTTAATGGACCACTCTGTATATTTTGTTACCAATTGATAGAAAATCAGTTTCTGCATGCGATATCGCTATAATAGTATAACCTTAAAATGAAAAACAAAAGAGCTACGACTCATATAATGATGGACTCGATTTTACAGTCAAAACGTTTGTTATTTGCCAACTTAAGATGTTTCTTTTTAAAAGTAAAAAAGAAAATCCACGGGTTTACGAAAATTTATTGATAACAATGACAAAAAACAATAAATTATAATAAATGTTCGATTACATTTCTATTTTGTGATATTCATTTCTTATACTATTTAATTACTGTCGTGCTCTGATTGAGAAATTGATGAAATGATTTTAATTTTAATTCTACATTTCAATTCTAACATAGATATATATTTTTAAAATTTCGCGCACAATGTACAAAACGAAATGGTAGGAGGTCACTAAAAATTTTCCCTAAAAACCTACTTGTAAAAACGTGATGACCCTACTTGGTTTTCCTATACTTTGATTGCATATATACATATACACAGAGATTCAAAATGATTGTCAATTCCGCTCCTATAGATAGTAACAGGGTGTAGGTATATGCCGCGTGTTTGTAGTGAAGGTTTGAACTAAGTCAGTGTTGGAACATAAGAAAGTAAACGGATCTGTCATAAATAAGGAAAACGTAACCTATATTTGAACTCGCATTATATAAACGACTATGGATTGGTGTTTCTGCTTGTAAAAATGAAATGTAATTAATTTAACTTTACTAAATTATGATTTTACAATTCAGTACTAACTGGTGTTTAACTAAATTTATTTATTACTTTAAATTATAACATACAATTAGTATAATTATTAAGTGACAAAACTGCATCTCTCAGTTCTTCTATGGTATGCATGCGGTTTCTATAGATGCTATTTTTTAGATAGCCGAACATGAAGTAATCTAATGGGGTTAGATCAGGCGATCTTGGTGACCATCTTTGTGCTCTAACGAACCTGTCAGCAAAAAAAACTGTTGAAGTTATTGGCAGGTTTGTCCAGCACTTACTGTTGGAGCATTATCGTGCTGAAAATAACCTGCTTCAAGCTCATTTTCTTATAACTCTGCAATAAACAATTCCAACATCTGTTGGTAACGTTGGGCTGTTACAGTTTCCTCGAAGAAAATTAGCCCTATTATTCGTTGCCTGGACATAGCTAACCAAACTCCAACTTTTATGGGATGCAATTGCGTTTCTCGAAAATTGTGTGGATTTTCTGCAGACCAGATACGATAGTTTTGTGAATTGATGTAGCCTGTTAGATAAAACCAGGTTTCATCCGAGAAAAATGATTTGTTTAGCAAGTCATCGTCCCTTAAATTGTTATTAAACCAATGAAAATCATCTAATGGTAATAATTCCTATACCGTAGAAACTTTATAGGGATGAAAATGTAACTTTCTTTTGACAGTTCATTGCGCTGAAGTGTATGATAAGCCTATAAAATTATAAAATGTAATAAACTATTTCACTTAATGTTAATATTGATTTTTTACCTGTTTGTTGAGCTAGTACCACAGATAAATTCCCTTATTTTCTTACAGTATTCAGAAATACTATTGTTGGTGATATTAGATGTAAATATAAACGATTTGAAAAAAAATTATAAGATAAATAATCGAAAGATACTACAACACGCACGCCAATGTCGCTAAATGTCAAGAAAATTCATTTAATGTATGAAATTTGTATGTAGCTAACTTCGCTCATTAAATTGTAATAAGTATAGATAAATTTTTCCGGAAAACAGTTTTTTTCTTACGACAATCATTTTGAATCACATGTACAAGAATATACAGTAAAGCGCACACTACTACATATAACGGAACGGGGAATATGGAGTGGAAGCATGCTTAGCTACTACAACATTCTGGCTAGCGAGAAAGTGCGGTGAACTTATTCACACACAACGCAAAGCACTTGACATATGAATTCTTCAATTTTATTGTTATTTGTCCCTATTTCCTATCACAAAAGTAAATAAAATACAACGTAAATAGTATGCTTTTAATAAAACGAATATTTAGAAGAATAAATATATTAAATATCTCTAAAATAACGCCAAAAATATATGAAACTAAAGGTATCTTCTGTATTATAAAAAAACTTAAATATCTCCCGATTAAAACGAAACTTAAAAGATAAAAGAAATAAATAAAAGTAATAATTCAAAGAACTAATTTAACTTTCTCTGGTGTAATTGATTCTAAACAATTAGTAATTTTTCATTGTAACTCATTTAAATTCTTGGTCCGTTACTCTTCAATTGTGTAAATTTTTTAGTTTTTTGCTGACAGGTTCGTTAGAGCACAAAGATGGCCACCAAGATCGCCTGATCTAACCCCATTAGATTACTTCATGTTCGGCTATCTAAAAAATAGGATCTATAGAAACCGCATGCATACCATAGAAGAACTGAGATATGCAGTTTTGTCACTTAATAATTATATTAATTGTATGTTATAATTTAAAGTAATAAATAAGTTTAGTTAAACACCAGTTAGTACTGAATTGTAAAATCATAATTTAGTAAATAGTTAAATTAATTACATTTCATTTTTACAAGCAGAAACACCAATCCATAGTCGTTTATATAATGCGAGTTCAAATATAGGTTACGTTTTCCTTATTTATGACAGATCCGTTTACTTTCTTATGTTCCAACACTGACTTAGTTCAAACCTTCATTACAAACACACGGCATATACCTACACCCTGTTACTATCTATAGGAGTGCAATTGACAATCATTTTGAATCTCTGTGTGGTTGTATACACAGAGATTTATATTTATATTTATATTTTGTTACTAATTGACTAGAATTATAGGAAGCTATTAATACATCAACAGTAGAAAAAGAAGCAAATTCAGCCCCACACCGTCTTACACCTAACGGTAGAAAGGCTAAATGAACAATAATAATACCTATCCTTTTTGTACACCATTATAATCCCTTTTCCAATCATTCGCGAACAATCTCCGTAGTTCAATAAACCTTTCCTTGGCAGCAACGCGACACACAATCAATCAATTCACTCAAGATCAGTAATAGCACATCAATCACATTATCAGGCGACAAACACAAAACGAAAAGGAATACAATAGCGTCGAAGAGCGGTCAGCCGGGGTTAACGATGCCCATAAATAATTGGCACGATAAGAGGATGAGAGGGATGACATGACCGCTAACTAATTTTCCCAACGCAATTACTAATAAGCATTGTGCTCGAGTCAAAGTTCACACCCAGCGTATATTATATATAGTAACAAGAGGCGAGCAATAATCAACCCTTCCTTTTGTTCCCTTCTTCGCTATGGGATCGCGAAATGGATCCGCATCTTCTCCGATGGCCATGCTATCATCCTACGATTCCATCCATTTTCGGACTGGCGATCTGATGTCTATTATTATATTACGCTTCGTCGATTTCCTCTTATTGGTTTTATCTCGGATAGACTGGAAGTCGTGGAGTCGTCTATATACTGCGCACAAAGCTATATATCAATTTCATTCAAGTATGTCGCGCTTCGCAAGAGATTAATTGGATCGGGGCCGGCTCTTAAAGCTTTAGTAAGACGGATTTAGTCGTCCGCTGTTGTAGATAAATCTCGAATCGAATGAACTCGTAAATAACGCAATCCTGGGACTCTGTCAAAACTATATTCACAACACCGCACAATATTTATTATAGAGGCTGATTCAAATTACGTGCACACCATTGCTATGTCCGTTATTATTGATTCTAGAAAGTAGGTTTAATTAGCGAAGTTTTAGTGTTTTTAACGTTGATTAACATGCAATATAAGAAAAAACAATTGCATGACGCATTCCTGAGAAATTTTGAAATTTATATATTTTTTAAAATGAACACCCTGTATACTGCTAAAAAAAATGGAAGGTATTTTAATTTGTGATGCAAAAGTTTTAATATATACAATATTGTTTTAAAACGAATAATAAAGAAGTTATGGTGGTTTTTAATTGATGCCACAAACATATGTAAAATTTATAGTAGACTCCTTTAATTTTAAGGGGAGGTTTACATGTATTTGACTGGAAAAATCGATTTTTCATTTTTTGCATTTTTTGAAAGCTCCAAATATATAACACATGGTTAAGCGGTTTTCGATATTTCGTTGTGTTTAAGTCGCTACGGCTTATTAAAAGAGCGGGTTGTACCGAACACAAACGGAGCATATTAGATGTAAATACTATATTCGACTCGGGTCTTTCGGGTCGAAAATATCAAACTTCTTGTTTGTTGGTGTATGTATAGTTGTCTTTAATGATTAGAAATGCACTGCAGTCGGATCACAAATAAACGACAGAGTAGCTATTTTATATTACAATAATATGAAGCAATTAGACCCGAAATAAAACGCACATTTGAAAAAACTGATCTAACAATATTTCTTTTACTTAAAACACACTTTCCCACGCTTTAGAAAACTACTTACCATAAAATGTATCATTTTATTGCAGATGCACTTACTTACACTAAATTTCTTAGAAAAGCTGGCCATAATATGATGGCAAAGGTGACCGCACTACGGATCATGAGAGCAGCACAGGAAAAAAGTCGATGCGATGCCTTAAAAGAAATTTTCGCACGATTTCGGATAGGCGACTGAGACAAGACAACTTTTTAAGCAATTTGCGATTTTTAGTCGTACCAAGATGTAACTGTTCAAGAAAAAAAAAGAGAATGCGTTGGAGATGTACAAAAAAGAATGAGTGGACTTTGAAGAAAGGGCGCTGGTAAACTGACTGACAAAGTTATTGATAATTTAACAATAGTGTACTATGAACTCGCAATTAGACAACATACAGACTCTGCATAAAAAATGAAGGCAGCTATTTGGGCTACATTTCATTATAAATGTTCAACCGACGCGGATTCACGACACATTTATTGTCCAAAAGGTGTAGACAGCCTGTGTAAGTGGCGCGTTGCAGAAGCCAAGGTTGAGCTTGCTTCATTCACACATGACCCTCTTTTGCAAAAAAAAAAAATCAAGATGCTATTAGGCCGACTTATGAAGTTTTTTCTGGAGTGATTTATTGCAAAGATGCATTGAAAAAATTGTCAAATTGAAACGACTCGTTTAGTTCATGTGTGTAGAAACTAGCTCCAAAAGATTTACACTGCGAGTCACAAACAATTCAACTTGCTACCTACATTGCCGCAAATTTATTCAATGAAGGTTACTTTTCTGTATTACAAATAATGAATGCGGTGCGAATTGCAGTAGGACTTGATGCCAAAAATTTCGTCATCAATTCTGATCGTCAGCGCATACAACGAGCAGAGCAGAGTATGTCCAGCGCTGCAAACTTGCTGTGCCTGTCTAAGGGAAGCAACAAATTTTGCAAATGCAGAAGTATGAAGAAGAAGAAGGATTAATGTATGGTGCTGGAATAGCTGACTAAGTGTATGTTGAACTATTTGTAAAAATTTTTGCTGAGAATCTTTGAACGCGTTTTTCTCGAAACATGATTTTTCAAATCTGCGTAAGTTCTAGTTCTTCAAGTGTTCAATATATCAACTTAATTCTTTTGTTTTCTCAATGTAAACAGTTTTTGTTGGAGGTTATACCTATAATATACTAAAAATTGCAATATTCCACATTTTTATATCCACATACACACAAAAAAGAAATAGAAATAATCAATCAAAGTTCAGGTATCTGCCACATTGTTTGCTTTCGACTTATTTGGTTAAATTTAGTATAACCTCCCACCAATTTAATATATTTCTAACTCTTCTTTTTATTTTCAATTTCAGAACCACTTTTGCGTATGCTAGAGTTTACGCAGTTTGACCGTGTTTTCTGTGCACATTGCTACTAGATAGCGACGTTATAGTGGTCTTGTCATTAAAAAAAATATATTTTTTGAATGTTTAAGTTTTAATATATTTATTAAGAAAAAGCCGTATTTCGTATATCTTTTCCTTTGTCTGAAAAAAAAAGCCCAAAGTTTTTGGACTTTTCCGATATATATATATGTAAACCTCCCCTTAAGTCAAAACAAATAGTACGTTGTTTAAAACTGTCAAAAACGCACTGAGCTTAAATCTTTTACACATTTAATTATTAAGTTGGATATTTCATTTTTGTGTTGTGTTCTTTACTTCTAATTGTTATTATTACATTAGTATCATTAGTAGCTTGAACAGTTTTCGTTATATTTAGTTCCAAGTATTAGATAATATCTCACCATGGTATTTTCTCATTTGGAGAAATGCGATATGCTGGAAGCACACATTGTATGCGGTAAAAATTCAATAAGGACTGTCGAATATTATGCAGAACATATCCTTTACGACAGCAGCCAGATCGACGTTACTTTCGAAAACTTTACAGACAATTTAGGCAACACAATAGCTTATTTAAGAAGAAAAGAACAAAGAAAAATATCATTATCAACGAGGAGGTAGAAATTACAGTGTTAGCATATTTTGAAGCCCATCGCGAATTTTCCATTAGAGATGCTACTAAGGAATTGGGTTTAAGTTACGCGTCAGTTCAGAGAATTTTAAAAAAGCCTAAGGTATCCATTTAAAACATTAACCAGGAGATTCGAACAGGAGGTTGGCTCTCCGTGAATGGTTTATTAATTTTTGTGATAAAATTTGAATGGAGCACAATGTATTTTATGGAGCGATGAAAGAAATTTCTCCAATAGAGGAATTTATAATAAGAATGGCTGCAGAAGTACGATTTAGTTTTAATGTCTGCTGTGGATTAATGAGTCGTTATTGGACAGTCGTTTATAGTCAGTGTCGAAGAAGTACATAATTCCAATCCAAATTCCCTTGATTTCAAGCACCATTTCTATCGGTGCAATAACTATTCTCAAATAGAAAAAAATCTCAACAATCACGTACTTGTAACGTGTTTATCGGCTATTTTCGACACGGCTAAGGTAATATTAATTTACAGTCGACACCTCCAGTGATAAGTCTGCATTCTAATTAAATGCCGCCTAAGTAATCGAATTACGCATTCAGAGATCGCAAGAAAACTCACACAATCAGTCACGTCGGCAGTCGGCAGAGCAATCGATACAGAAAAAGAGAGAAAGAACGGCGCTGTCAATATTTTCAATTAGCCTTTAATTACAGGGTCGCGTCGTGTCGAAAAGTTCCACTACATACGCATACTAAACGCGCGAAAGCAATGTGGATGTTGTTTGCGACAGACTTATTGACGTTCGTGAGGATTTCTTAAGGTTTCAGTTAATTTTACTCAAGAAAAATTTAAGAAAACCTAACATTTCTACAACTTGGCAAATTACAGGTATAAATATAGTAATTTTAAGTGAATAAGGAAATAAGCAAGTCGACGTAGGCAGGCAGAAATATTACATGGTGTTCGACCACACGTGGTTCTGTTTTCTTGTTATTTTAGAACTATTATACTGATTATTAATTAGTAGATGCTATTAATTCATATTAGAAAAATCTGTTTGTTGTTCTCTTAATGCTTTAAAGACCGTTAATACGCACTCTGCTACAATTTGAACATGGAATAACCGAAACAACTTTACATGCACTTTGGAATTAATTAGCATTATCTGTTAAAAATTCACCCACACACAAAAAATCTATTATCAATCTGAATATTTTTATCTATTCAGAATCCAACTTAATAATATATATTTAATATGAACTACATCTTGTTGGTTAGAACATAAGAGTAAATTCTCTGAAAAACACAATATACTCTTAGAACAAATAGTATAATATTTGCATTGAAGTATACTTCCTCAAATGAACATTGTTATTGTTGTAATGAATAAATCTATGCAATGATAGTGAGAAAGTTTGTATTAGATTCAAAATAAAATCCCTAAAATACGTTTTGATATAAATGAACTATATAAATTATTAAATTTTTGTACTGAAACGTGAAATATCAAATTATAATTACCACAACATTGAAACATTCGAAACGATTTTTACCACACCATTTATTGCACTAAAACTTATCTGTCATTGGTTCCCTATTTTTAAGGGGGGTTTAGGGGGTTTTGCATATACATACGCTTTACTTGGCGTCACTTTTTTGATTGACCAGCGAACAGTGTTTTTGTTGTGAGTGTAATAAATCTAAATGGATACCCAGCCGTTTCACAGCTAATTAAAGAATGCGGTGGAATGAGGCTGATGTACAGACGCTACATTAAATATTCGAAGGTAAGTACGTACGTGTTATCTAAATTAAAGATTACTGGTTTAAAAACTTTGAATAATACTTAGAGTCAGCGCCATTGTGTCGATAATATATGACATGGTAGGTGTGTTATTAACAACATATGTATGGTATTTACTTAGTTATTATTTTCAGTAGGTGATACCAGCAAATTATTCTACTGATTGAAATTATGTCTTATAGATACCAGGCCCAGGCATTGAGTGGAAGTATCCCAGAACACCGGTCGCAACGACGGATACGCATAAAATCTATATACCTCTACGCATCAATTCGTGCGCACTCGTGGAGTATCCCGATACGCTACCTTCTCCCAAACATTGTAAAAACTATAAAATATGGCAGTAAATTTATTTAATTTACATAATTTTTCGTTATTTATTAATTTTCCCCTACCGAGGTTTTTTGGTGTTACAGACACAAAATTAGTAGGTAATTATTACCCTTCAATAGTAGAAATGCTTAGATTAAGCAGGTAAGTATTATCAGTTCAATATACTTATATATTTTAGAAGCAAATAATGGAAATACTTCAAATAATACTTTTATATACTTCTATCAATGTTACCTAAATATTAAGGCTAAACATATGATGTTTCCAGTTGAGAAAATCTATTTACTCAAATCTAAAATATTATTTTTGTGGTAAAAAATTATATATGTTCATAATGGTTTTAGTAGTATATTGATTTTATTTCAACTAAAAAATTGTTTCGTCTAACAATTCACGGGTTGGAAAACTGAACAAATTTTATTATCAATATACAATACATTATGTTCTTGTTATGTAAGTTATGTTATATATATAATTTAATTATCCCTTATGTTTGTAATTATTCTTGTCCTAGAATTGGTTCGCTGTTGGACAATAAAGACTCTTTATTATTATTATTATTATTATATTCAATGTGATGCATTTATACTCAAATTGAGTAATTATTTTTTTTGTGTGTACATAGGAATAAGTTAGGTTTACGAAAAAAATCAAAGATGTGTTCAGAGATGATAATCGGTTTACCGGAACCTCGTCAGCGATTTGCGAGCATCGCGCTCGTGAGGGGATTGGCGACGAGGTATTGGCTTTCAGGTTGTGATCTCCGAAGAGTGTATTTGTATTAACAAAGTTAGTGTGATAGTATAAAGCGGTGTTTTGATAATTAACAAGCTCCTACTGCAGCGCCACGGTAAGTACCTTTCCAATAATTTATATTTATACAGGGTGTATCAAATAAAAAAGTAAATTTTTCTTGGTTGTTAACTACATGACGTATAAAGCACAAACCCACCGAAACCGGATTTCATCATTAAAGAATAAAAAAAAAAAGTAAAATTTAGAGCCAAAAATTCTTTAGTCCGGGCCTGATGCGAGGAAACGTCATGTTAAGCACCCGCTAAACGTGGTATTATGTATAAATACATTGCACTCATTTAGTATTATTCTTAATGGTATGCCGTAAGTTCATTTAACGTCATTCTGAATAAATAAAGGCCCTTGTAAAATAGCAAAACTGAGGCATTTTTAAATTCTTCTTTTATATAATAAACATTCTTTTTTTGTTAAGTGCATTCTACGTAAGCCTACAAAGTTATTTTTAATATCCTAATAAGAGTTCGAGTTTTCACCGGATATGCGACTTCAGTTGTTACAAAAAACGTAAATATGTTTCTTTTGCTTTGTCGAATCGAGAGTTAGTTGTTTAATAAACGGTACCACATGAATCTGAGTTATTCTTTTGGATTTATTTAATCAAATAACGCAAAAATGAATTGATTTGATATTACACAGGAAATAAATGTAGATACAGAAAATTTGCAAACACGCCTTTTTACTATAATATCGCGCGAAAATGAATCTATACATTCCGCCTTTTGCCGATGCATCAATCTCGATTTTCTTTATATGAAATCATGATGCTCCTGAAAAGATCATTTTTTTCGAGACGGGAAGAATTTAAATAAAATGTTCGAAGTGGCTTGCACTCCAAGCGGCGATCCACACAAAACTAACAGCGGTAATGGCTGAATGATAATGTAGTGGGGGTTACTGGGACAAGCATTTAGGTTAGCACAGGTGCGCTCTAGCCCCCGGTTTATAAAATACTTTTTTTTCGTTAATGCTTACAGATAGACCCCCTGCTGCATTAAGACTTTTTTGATCGTATATGATTACAACTGCTACATATTATTATATTTTATCTCTATATCTGATACACCCTGTATATTAAAGCAGCGAGTAGCTCAAACCCCCAACTCTTGTGCTAAGGGTCGTGACAGATTATCACAGAAAATATTTAAAATTATAATTTTATGTCCCATTATCTGACTGCTATTATACTTAGCGCAGAACGCTCCTAACTCTTCTAAAAATAATACATCCACGATATTTATGCTTCATACACGATGCAGTTAGTACGCGGACTTAGTAATATAAACACCGGCTTTTCAGAGCTGCAGATCAAAGCTCTCGCACTATATTATAAAAAGTTACATGCCAGCCAAAGTATAACAGCGCGTATACAAGATATATCCCATTTCATCCCGAAGCATACATATAGAGAGCAGAAACAAGCGGCGACTCATCTAAATCTAAACGTTTTCTATCTCGTACACTTCATTTATTCTTTCAGGAGTTCATATGTATCCGCCCCGTAAACTACCTCTAACAACAATTCCGTGATATTTATTTTTTTGATGCCGTCCACGAACTAGTCTCCTTCTTTTCGTCCTTTCTGGATGATGTATGTCTGTAGTATATGTAAACAGACTTTCTAGAGGCCGCTCTTGTGCGGGAAGGCCGCGCATCAACTTAATGAGAAAAAATATTTACTTCTTTTCCACATCTTCTGATGCGCACTGCGGGTTACCTTTTTTCATCTTTCGGATTTTGTTCGCCGCCTCCCTCCGCGCGCTTATATCTCCGGGGTTTCTGGTTCGCCAGAGCATGCACGGCCCTGTTTTCTTAGGAAGGAAACGCTGAATGATTTATTTCGGAGGCGCGATCTATGACCGTGTTTTTCGGGAACCTTAATGACGCTTATAAACATCGCTAGCACTACAAATAAATACTTTATCATTGTGAATTCGTTCGGTGCTGCACGCTGAACTTAGGTTATACTAATAAGGACATTGGTATTGAAATGTTGACGCTGTTTTGTTTTGCCATTACGTTAAAATAAATATTCGTCGCATATATATACAGGAAAAATATTGTACATATCTCATGTATGTTTACTTACTTATAGGGATATTCTTTGTATTTTATTTATTTTCTTGTAGTTAATTTACGTTTGTGTGTTTCTTCTATATAAGGGATGATGTTTTTATTATTTGATATGCAAGATGGTTAGGGGCTCTAAGACACGCCTCACCTCGCCCAATCACGCAGTTGTTGGTGAAAATTGAAATCCGTACACACAAAAAAATCTATTATTAATCTCAATATTTTTATCTAATATTCAGAAATCGAAACTTAATATATTTTTAAATGAACTAAATCTTGTTGGTTAGAACATAAGAGTAAATTCTCTGAAAAACACAATATACTCTTAGAACAAATAGTATAAATATTTGCATTGAAGTATACTTCCTCCAAATGAACATTGTTATTGTTATAAGGAATAAACATCTATGCAATCATAGTGAGAAAGTCTGCTATATTAAGTTTCAAAATAAAATTCTTAAAATACGTTTTGTATAATGAATTACTATATAAAATTATTAAATGTTTTGTACTGAAAACATGAAATATCAAATTGAAATTACCATAATATTGAAACATTTGAAACGAATTTTACCTCATCATTTATTGCACTAAAACTTTTATCTGTCATTGGTTCCTTCTTTTTTAGGGGATTTAGGGGTTTTTGCATATACATACGCTTTACTTGACGTCACTTTTTGATTGACCAGGGAACAGTGTTGTTGGTTGTGAGTGTAAGTAAATCTGAGTGGATACCACAGCCGTTTCACAGCTACTTAGAGAATGGGGTTGAATGGGGCTGATGCAGCAGATGCTACCATTAAAACTTTTGGAAGGTAAATACGATACTGCTGTGTCTGGCAACCCCGGGAGTTCAGTAATTCCGGTGTTTATTTCATTTTTAGAGATCAATCTTTATCGATGCGTCGGGCAAAATTCTCTCAGAAAATAATGTTTTATTTTTGAAATGATTTTTGTTATTGATTTGATTGTTGGAAGTATTTTAATGTTTTGTTATATTTAAATGCATTCAGTGTATACTTTGCGTTTACCAGATTGTAGATATAGTTCCATTGTAATATTCTAGTTTTATATTCTTTGCATTTCATGCGCTGCTTTGGGACGCAATTGCAAAATTGTTTATATGTTTACCGCGATGTTTGGGCCCTAAAAGGTAGTTCCCTGACAGATTTCGGAGTAAGTACATGTTATTTT
This sequence comes from Protaetia brevitarsis, assembly GCA_004143645.1. Lineage (NCBI taxonomy): Eukaryota > Metazoa > Arthropoda > Insecta > Coleoptera > Scarabaeidae > Protaetia > Protaetia brevitarsis. The sequence continues at coordinate 46,218 of RXPK01005250.1, read as the reverse complement.
ATGTTCTGTGCTGCCATTTTTGGTAAATTCATTTATTTGAAAAAGTTCGTATTAATTTTTGAAATTTTCTTATTCTTCAAAGAGAACTCTTTAATTAATTAATTGCTGTTTGTATTTTTGTGTACACAATCGGATATAAGATCAGTTATTATAATTTGTTCTAGAAATACTGTTTTTTTTAGTTTAAAGAGTTTATTTTTCCGTTTCTAGTTTTCAGATTTAGTTTTGAGTATATTAATCACCTCGGATTAGGTGAAAAGAAGCATTGTGCTTGCTGATTAAATTTCAATATTAAATATATTGTTTTTGTCCACGTTTAAATTAATTTAGTTTGTTTAAATTTTGAGACCACGTGGATTTTTTGTGCGAATAGGATGTCTTTCTAGAACAAATTTGTCTTTTGCTTTGTTAGAGGATTTGAATTGTCCTCCTAATAATTGTAGAGTCTAATGCAGGTTTTGTTTTTTCGGCCAGAATCTTAAAATTCATGGTTTTATTTCATGCATCATTTGTAATTAAATGTTTTTTTTTTTTTCTTTTTTATAAAATAAAATTTATGATTATAACGTCATTCAAAGCCTTCTATTCTTTTAGTTTTTGAATCAATCACTATCAATCTTTGGGGATTTTAAAGAAAGTAAATTTTCCAAACGCCCACATTTTACTTTTCATAGATTAGTTTTATTGTGAAAAGTAACCCTGAAGTTAAGAGTTCTTTGCGCCCTTTTAAAGTTTATTCGCTGAGGTAGTAATTTAAATTTTTCATTTTTTTTTACTTTTCATTTTGCATTTATGCTGGTACCATCAGTACACAGCAGTACGTGTTTATCTAATATTAAAGGATTACTGGTTTAAAAATTTTGAAATAATACTTAGAGTCAGCGCCATTGTGTCGATAAGTATATGAACATGGTAGGTGTGTACATTAATGCAAAATATGTAGGTATATATTTACTAAGTTATTAGTTTTCAGTAGGTAATACCAGCAATTATTATACTGATTGAAATTATATCAGTTAACCACAACACGACTAGATACCAAGGCCGCAGGTATTGAGTGGGAAGTATCCCGAGAAACACCGGTCGCAACGACGGATACGCATAACATCCATATACCTCTACGCATCAAATATCCCTGCGCCATCCTGAGTACCCGATACGCTACCTCCTCCCAAACATTGTAAACTATAAAGTATGACAGTAAATTTATTTAATTACATAATATTTCTTTATTATTAATTTTCCCCTACAAGGTTTTTGGTGTTTACAGACACACAATTACTAGGTAATTATTACCCTTGAATAGTAGCAATAGCTTAATATTAAGCAGGTAAGTATTATCAGTTCGATATACTTATATTTTGGAAGCAAAATTAATGGACATATACTTCAAATAATACTTTTGTATACTCTTATCAAATGTACATAAATTATTAAGGCATAAATATGATAGTCTCCAGTTGAGAAAAATCTATTTACTCAAATCTAAAATAATTATTTTTGTGCTGAAATTTATATTTATAATGATATTACTAATTGATGAAGTAAACAAAAATTGTTCGTCTAACAAATTCAACGTGTTTGGAAAACTGAACAACTTTTATTCTTAATATAAATACATCATCTTCTTGTTTATATAGGAAGTCATGTTATATTCAATGTGATGCATTTATATTCAAATTGAGTAATTATTTTTTTGTGTGTGGACTTTCTCCAAGAAGCAGACGTTAATGTTTTGGCCGGCCCACCCCGTTAGTGGGCATCGATATAAATGCAATCATAGATTGACAGATCAACATTGTTCGGGAAATGTAACAAATAAGAATCCACGGTTCGAAACGAAAAATCGAAAATAGTACATCATCGTAGGGGACAGCAAGTTATCTATACACTAAAGTATACAAGCATTTTACATGTATTACATATTTCTATGTCTGTATGTATCTATGCCCTTCTGTTTCCTTGCGTTCCCGTCAAACTACATATTTATGTATTCTGTTTACCTTCGACATTACACCCAGAAGGCGCATATACACATACCACTAAAGGACGCGATCAACTTCGAAACACAGTTTTGTTTTGACGATGCCTGTTTGACTTCTTCGACGACTGTTCTATAGCTTCCCACAATCGAACATTCCGAGTTCACTGAGCGAAATAATCGTCTTGGCCTGCGGTAAATGTTTCCTCATTGAACGTACAAACATGAATATATTGATTAGGTTTGGTATATTTATTACTTTTTCAAGTTGTTACATACTCATCATTATTACTCTCGTGAGGTGTACAGTTAAGGAATGAAGTATGTGGACAGTTCTCTAATAACTAGGTAACACAAATTATATAGGGCTCAGTTCTAGGTGTCTTCGTACTTACATATACTTTTATTTATTTTATTATCATCTTCACTAGGTTTTTGCAGACAGATGTATGTAACAACATTTTGGGATGAGCGATTGCCTGACAAGGAATTGCAAATTCTGTTCCATCTACCTATCGTCAATAATAATTCGTAATTAACCACAATATTTTCATTAATTTTTAATGGAACTAGTTGTTTTATCTGTTGGTTTATTAAGAAGGTTTCTTGTTTAATTAATTCGTCCGTTTCCTTAGCAAATATGAATTTAATTGCCCTGCAAAATCTCGTAGAAGAAGGAGTGGGATTTGCCATGTTATAATTTCATGATTATTTTCGGGGTAATTGACTCCATATAAAGTTGGTGTGGAAACCGAATGACAAAATAAACATTGACGAGTCATCTTCATTATTTTCTGAAAACTATGTTTATAGTTGCTTTGGCCGGACTGTCATCACAACCCCACTTAAAAAATTAATGTTAGTGAATGATTACCACTTGGTAAAGATTTCTAAAACTGTGTTTGGACAAGTGCAAATACGGCGTTCCACTGCAGATCTAGGATGTGTTGCCAATTTAACCTCAGCGTGCTCTTCAGTTACCTTTGCGGACGTTTGCTCAGGTAGAATTTCTTTCTTTGCTTCAAATATTTTGTTCCAGGATAGATATAGATCAGCATTATGGCCTTTTGTTTCTGATCTTATCACTTGGTATTGGTGTCGGCTTGGTTTAAGCGATAATAATTAACGATAATGCTTCTTCTTCGGTGTATTTCGTAGGATCGTTTCCGTTAAAGAGATTATAAGCCAATTTGTACTTTTTTGCACGCTTTAGACTAATAGAAGTAGATGTAGATAGATAAAAGGGTGATGTTACACTGCGACCTAAAAGATCTATTGTGTCCCCTATTTTGCTGCTTTACAGCTGGCCTTCCAATCCTATATTGGAAGAAGTTAGATGTTGTCACCAACAGGGCTATTTCGGTTATGTTTAGGAACAATGACTTCCCACGCCGATAGATGCAATGTATGTAGAAAATGGAATAAATTTTCTCTCTTTGCTCTCAGACGAAAGCTTCTAAGCACCAAATTCTATTAAAAAATAGAGCAAAGAAAACGAGTATTATATCCAAATGCAATAAATTAAACATTCATAATCTTATGTGTTCATATTGGTTTAAAAAGACATCTCCACCTCTTACTAGTTCTTTTACGCATACAGCCCCATTCGATCCTAAAATCTTGAAGTCGCAAAATTTTTTTGATATATCACGTTACCATTCAAATGCCTAAAACTCATAAACCGAATATAGTTTTCTCCAACTTCTCAGAGGATATTCATTTCAATAATTTGGATTTAATGACATCGCCCAAAAATTTTCTAGAGATATTTCACATATTTACTGACGGAGCAAAAATTCTATTGGTGTCGGATGTTCCTTATCGTACCTAAAAACAACTTTATAAAAAGTTCTCACTGCCGGAAAATGCGACTGTTTATACAGCTGAAGCAACAGCGATAAGAAAAGCTAGGAATTAAATTTGCAAAATGGAGGGAAAGACTCTTTTACGATCTTCACCGACTCCAAAAGTGTTTTGATGAGCCTTCAGAATTTTAGTTTTTCGTCATCTCAATGATTGGAGAAATTGCTACTAATAGATTTCAGCATAAAACAATATGGCAAATCAATAAGATACGTTTGGATTAAAGGACACTCCAATATTTATTATATATGAAAAAGTTGATAGTTGGCAAAAGCGGCATGTGGTGAGAAGATCTCAGATGACATTCTACTTCCAGATAGCGACTTTTCGGCACTTACAAAAAAGATATTCGTAATGAATGGCAGATTCAGTATTTCAATCTTTACAAAGATAAGCCACCAATTATTTTATGCTCTTCCAAATTTGAGAAACTGCTCGTTGGTATGATAAAACTAGAGTCACAAGAATATGCTGTCGCAAATTTTAAGACTTTCATTTAATCCTGGAAGATTCCTGCACATTTGTATAAAATCAAGCCAAAAGAAAACAATAACTGTAATTTCTGTGAAATCGAGTGCGGTGATGTCAATCATATTATCTTGGGTTGTAGCCAAACACTTAGATAAAATCAATTTATTCCAGTTAGATCTATTAAATATGGGTATTCAGTTCCCAATTAACGTTAATAATCTGATATCGTTGGACAGAAAAGAGATCAATTCAAAAATTTATTGTCACATGAAAAATATAGGTTTTAATATTTAGTTTAAGTTTTTTCCTTTGTATTACTATCCCTATGTGGGTTTCTCCCTTTGTTGCCGTTGGCCTACCTGTTTGTTTCTAAGTCGCCCGATCGGCCCCGGGTGTGAAGCCGTGTCTAATGTTTTCCCCTTGTGTTCATACGGGTTGCTAGGTTTTTGATTTATTATTATTATTTTTTTTTTTATTATTATAAATGATTTTGGTATATTATATATATATAAAATATGTACGTGGCTAATGGCTAACGCCAAGGCCAAAACAATAACAACAACAACAATCCTATTCCTTTCAAAAAGTGTAGGATCAGAGGGCCCCAGTCTAGGTAAGTTTCCCTCTTGGATCTCACATGCTCCCAGGTGCAACGCCCTCAAGTTTCACAGTGCTACGCAGTTTGAGAGGAGGTGTATGGGTGTTTCATCCTGTTCCCCACAAAATCTACATTCAGATTCCTTCGCTAATCCAAGCTTACTCAGGTGTCCTTTCAGTCTACAATGGCCTGAAAGTATTCCTGTTAATATGCGAAACATTGTTCTTACTCAGTGTGATGCATTCTGTAAACCTCTTCTGGTTATAAGTTCCCAGAACAATTTTACTTTGCCCTCATTCCCTGAGATTCTCCCAGTAACGGGTTTTCTCTGCCTCCATTTCTATTTTAGTTTCTTCAGTATGCTACGGCTACTTAACCCCGTAAAAGGATTCAGGCCCTACAAACGGCATCCAGCCTCTTTTTTTTTGCGAGGTTATCCGTTATTTCGTTTCCTTCCACTCCGTGTGACCCGGAACCCACAGGAGGGTTACTTATTTCTTTTGCCTAGCTCATTAATTTCCCTAGGCATTCCCAGACCATCTTGGAAACTGATTTCATATGAGCTCAGCGCCTTGATGGCTCGCTTGACTATCAGACATGATGATAATCTCCTGACTAGTAGAAAGTAACACAATGTAACACTCGTAAAGCAAAACGGTACCATCCCTTTCTCAAACGACATTCAGTTGCAAAACTTAATTCGAAGTTGATATGCATCAATATCCTTTCTTCACCGCGCATTTGCTTTCCACGTAATACTGTATGTATGTATGTAAATAGAAGGGTGGTGTACACTGCGACCTAGAAAAGATCTATTGTGTCCCCTATTCTTGCTGCTTTACAGCTGGCCTTCCAATCCTATTCCTTTCAGAAAGTGTAGGATGTCAGACGGCCCGCTACGCAGTTTGAGAAAGGTGTATGGGTGTTCCATCCTGTTCCCCACAAAATCTACATTCAGATTCCTTCGCAATCCAAGCTTACTCAGGTGTCCTATTCAGTCTACAATGGCCCTGAAAGTATTCCTGTTAAATAATGCGAACATGGTTCTTACTCAGGTTGATGCATTCTGTAAACGCTCTTGGTTAATAAAAATCCCCAGAAGAATGTTTACTTTGCCCGCATTCCCTGGAGATTCTCCCAGTAACTGGATTTTCCTCTGCTCCATTTCTATTTTTAGTTTTTCAGTATTGTACTGCTACTTAACCGCAAAAAGGGTTCGGCCCTACAAAGGCATTCAGCCTTTTTTGGAGAGGTTATCCGTTTTTCGTTCTTACACTCCTGTGTGACGCGGAACCCACAGGAGGGTTACTTTTATTTCTTTTGCCTAGCTCATTTAAAGGCATTCCGAGCCATTTGGAAATCGATTCATTGGCCAGCGCCTTGATGGCTGCTTGATTATCAGACTGATGATAATCCCTGACTAGTAGAAGTACAAAGGTAACACTCGTGCAGCACAAAAGGTTACCACCCTTCTCAAACGACATTCAGTTGCAAAACTTCTTCGGAAGTTGTATTGCATCATATCTTTCTTCACGCGCTTTGCTTTCCACGTAAACTACATTCATCAAATGCTTTTTGTGGCCTACCAGATTGTTTTGAATGGCATAGAAGTATTGTAACATTTTCTCCTGAAATATCTTAAAATAAATTCTTTTGCGATCAACAAGATATGTGCTCCATACTGCGATTGTGTTGAGGAGGGGATACTCTCCCTCCTTCATTTGCTGTAATTTGTGTTGCTCTTATAGGGAACTGCCACATATGCTGTTTCCTTAACTATACATTTTATCATCGGTGAATCAATTCAAATTCACCAGAAAACTTATCGCAACTGTTCCATACGTATAACGTAAAAACGTTTCCTATTGAATGGCATTTTAAGAATACAATCTAAAATCGATTACAGTCTTGAACAATTAAAGGGGGAGTGAGCGAGCAAGCAATTGTGGAATTCGAACAAACATTTTGCTCCATTTGGTTTGTGTCTTGCACAAACTAACAATAGAATCGTGTTCTGTGCTACTTCTGTGGACTCTCAAAACTGTGGGTATTTTTAACCGATTCTTGCCACATTCCTTGTGCTAGTGATTGATGTTTCCGTTTCCAACCGATAAATTTGATACAGAAAATCATTTTATACAGTTATAAACGACTGAGAGAGGTTCATTCTTCCCCGCTTAGAATATTTGTAAAAACGATATCTATTAAATTGGCGCGCAGGTATAATAGAATCGGGTGTACAATTTTTATTGTGTCTATATAATAGGTACTGTTCTTCTTGAGTTTATAACGTAAAAATTTATGGTTGTTTACTTATGGCGTGGCTCGGCGGAATAATTTCCAAAAAGACAAACAGAGTACGGCCGTTGACAAACAAACGACGGTTTATATACGGCAGGTATAGTTAAACCTGGGTTTATTTTTTATTTCACGGATTATATGTAAGGCGTTCCCTATTTTCGTCTGTCTTTGACTCTTCTTTTCCGTTTGATTGCTTCTTATTGTTGTTTTCTCATTTTATACAATTTTATACATCGATCTGGACTTACAAGCAAAGTCAGCTATCGATTTTGATAAAATTTTGCGGACATGTAGAGCAGCGAAAAATAATCGACCCGTATTCTTTTTTACTACTGATATTCACTTGTAGGGGAGATACAGACCCCTAAAGCTACACCCAACACATTTCAAGATAATCTTTGAACTAGAAGAAACAAGAAAATGTTCTTCTTGATGACAATTCGGACATTTTGGCTTAATAAGGAGAGTTTATTAGGAATAAGTTCTTATACCTGTCTCTATTGCTTCTTTTAGAATTAGTAATTTTCAGAAAATGTAAGTTTTTATTAGTATTAACTTCCCTTTAATTTCAAATCTACTATAAAGTGTTTATAATATCTTTGTTATCAAAAACCTGTCCTTCTTAAATCATGCTTCTAATTATATTATTAATAAATTTATAGCAGACTTATACACAAATCACCGCCGACTTGATGGTTTGGTTCTTTACCTCTATCTTTTCGACTTTCGGATAATATGTGAAATGTAAATGCTTGCTCGAAATGCCGATAGCTTGCTCAACATCGATAGTTCGACTTTGTCTATTTCTAGTTCGTGACAAGTTTACGTGTGTGCGCCAAAAGTTCCCTTCAACAGACTGGAAAAATTAAAACTAACACCGATTTCATTACACAATGCGCATTTATTTATAATAGCATAGTTTAGTATTATAATCAGCGGGAGAGTTTGGTCTAAAAAGCAACAAGTATGCCTTCATGATGCCAATAAGCTACACATTAAGTTGATAGATTCAAGGAAAACACTCATCATCGAAATTAAATGAAGGTATATAGTGACAATCTACTTAAACTACCTGAAAAAAAAAAAACATGTAATATTGGAGATAGGCATACATAATAGAATTTTTCTTATTTATTATTAATTACGCACGAGTAAAATTTCACAAAGTTTACCTTAGCTGCTTACTTACGACAGTAAAGCTATTGGATAGCGTGGAATATCATATTTTACAAAAATAAAATACTTACTAAAAATTTACATTGTACAAAAAAGAACATTTTACGCTTATTAATGATAACGCTGATATTGTATGTCGCTCACAGCTTACTTATACTTGGTGCAATAATATTCTCAGTTCTGATTCCACATTCATCAGGCGTTTTATTTCTAATGTATACAAGAGATACAAAAGCTTTCTCACAAAAATATTTACGTCTTCAGAACATTCAGGGCCTTTTTGGATAATTCTGATGATCATTTCGTACATTTAACCTAGTAAATTTAGAAGTCATTTGTTTACACTGCAGTTTCATTTCATCAACTATTTTCTTCTAATGAAGTTAGACCTTCAAGTTCGTAAATATTTATTTTAAAAAGGATTTCTTATCCAGTTCCTGTGCGCATTTGGTACAGGAAAAAGTGAAATGTGAGAAAGTCTGTAAATTTTCATTACACAGTTTTTCCTCAGTAGTTTCAAGAAAACATTTGAGAGTTAGAAATGATTCATAATTTTGATTTAATAAAGAGTGGCTCCACAATTCTAATGTTTTTAACATAGCTTTAACATCATCCTCGATTTTGAAAATTGTTTATATTTACTCGTTGTAGGCTTAAATTAAGAATGCTTAGATTAGAAAACACATCAGATAAGTATGCAAGCTTACATAGCCAGTAAAAATCCAATATCAGTACAGAGTGCAACTGTAATAGCAACATTCCGTTGTTATCACTTTCTTATATTAGAAAATGAAATCCACGACAGAGCAGACAATCGTCCCGGAAGATTATACTTTTTTACGGCATGCCAAAGATGTCACAATTTTTTCGGATTTTGAAATTCGTAAAATTTAACCTTCGCCGTTTCCGCCAAAGGATTAAATTTAAAAAATATTTTTCAGAAACTGCGCATGTGCATTCGCAGATAAATTTTTAATTCGCTTATTTACGATAACAAAAATACTCGAAATTGTAGCATTGGTAACACTGCAAACTTCTCCTAGACCCCTCACCACAAACTGTACTAAACTGGATGTACGTTTCAATAGCAAAGCTCAAATCATCATCAGCAGAAACACCGAATTCTCGTGTTTCTGCTGATGATAGCTTTTGTGAGTGTGTTTGTGTGGACCCTGAGAGATCTTTGCAGACTCTAGGGAGCCCGGCGGACCACTGCAACATATCATTCATCATATCTCTATAGTTTCGCATGCGACAACTATTAATCAAGATTTCAGAATTGAGCCCATAATCGGCCTACACGTATTATAATGCATAATTTTTCGAAAATCGTTACCGTCTGACTATATCAGAGATCAGGGCATTACCGCTGTTACATGCCGTACGCACCTACGTTAGGGAAATGCGTATATAGGTTCAAAATTCCAGGTTAATTATGTTCAAACAACCGTACCACTTAGATAAGGCGGGAAACCTACCGAAGCTCTCTATATTAAGTTCCCCCGATAACCCTGGCCTCGCTATCTGACTAGCTGTCAACGAGAATTTGTTTATTCAGGTACAGAGCCCGTCTGATTGATGGTTATTTATCTGGTAGGTAAGGTTCGGCCATTCTCAACGTCACATTTAACCACTAACGATGCTGATAAGGACGTATTTGGACTTATCAGGTTCGATTCCGAACGGAAGGATCTAATGCTTCACTGATAAGTGATAACTCGGCGAAAGAATGCGTTTAATATTTAGACGGTGTGACGTTAATAACACAAAACGTCCTTTTGTGAAAATATCAACGGTAATATCTGATATCTGAATATAACTGATTTAACACTCTAAAATCTTAGTATTTTACAATTGCAAGGGGCGTTTACAAACCTCTTTCGCGCCAACATAATGGCAGTATAACATGGGTTACTTTGTTCAAGTTATTTTCGCAACATAGGCGGTTTTTCTGGAAAACAAGGGCATTTACACACTCTCCATGAATATGCGGAGTGAAGCGATACATTTTCCATTGCATACTTAAAATATATTGTTTAAAAACAGAAAGTGAAACATGCATGGATAGGCGATGTAGGAAATTATCAAAAAATTTAAATGTGGAGCTGTAAATGTAGATAAGATTGCATGGCTTGCCTCGGAACTTGTTGTAGAAATAAAATAAATATAAGAGTAGCTAATTAAACAATCTAATTATGATAAAACAACTTGAAAAAACAAAATGGGATACACACAGAAAGAGAATTTACAGATATCTGCCTACAACAGATATTACACAGATAAAATACGGAGTTGAATCTAACACCGTTTTAACTCTTTCGGTGTTCCTCGCGACCATCGTTCAAGGAGCCTCCATTTCGGAGTTAAATGTTTTGCTACTAAACGGATGGAATACAGAGATAATTTTGCTTTCCATAGGGGAAAACATATCTTTAACCGAGGCAACCTAATCCGTTAAGGACCATTTGTCTCTCTTACGCAGTTTTACTATTTTGCAATAAATGTAAAAGTTTCCGAATGGAGAAATTTTAACTCCTACTGCTGTTATTAAAATGAATAACGGATGTTGTTTCCCCCATATGTATGCAATACTACTATCGTATCAGATAAAATTATCTCCGTTGCTAATGCAAGTAACTCCACTTGGAAATAATTACATCCGCAATAAACAAACGGACGGTATTAAATAAATCCACAGTGAATATAATTTTCTCGCCAGAGAAAAGATTTTGCTCCATATTGGATCAAATTATTTCCGGTACGGAAACATGTTAACTCCGTTTCAGAATGTATTTCATCTTTACACATGAATTTATTTTCCGTTAAGAAGTACCTGCCACAGAGAGAGAAGAGAATATCTCTCTAGTGAGAAGGTTTTTAACTCTATTTTTATGTTACCTAGCTCCATAGTAGCTAAGTTTAACATCATATTGGAGTTAATCAATGAGGGCTATTCTATGTGGACAGAAGCACCCTTGCTCAGTGCATTTATTCTATTATTTATCATTAAAATGCATCAAAATGTCGTCGAACCTCAAGTTCTTGAATTATTTTTGATATATTCCTAATGATTACTAGGATAGACACCTGAGCACGTCCTCTTCTGCGGTCACAGAGCAGCCGTCATTGAATTGCTTTAATTTATCCATAATATAGTCGCTTCTTTGAGTTTGGTACGACCGTGGGTTGAAGGCCCGACACAGTTGAAACACCACGGATTCAGCTAAGATAAACGTGCTTTTATTCAGGAGCTAACACCTAGAATGTAGTGGGAGCCAATTAAAATTGGTACATCGTAGATTGAAAATTAAATAAGGATGCACAAGTTTCTTCCTGCTTTATCTACATCTGCCTTGGTGATGTTTGCTCCCATAACTCTTACCCATCTTTTACGTTTCGTACTTTACTCTGATGTGTATTTTATAAATTTCAGGTACAGTGCATTTCGCCATATCCTTCCCCATTCTCGAACTATTGCAAAGTGACTACGTCCAGACTTGTTGCACATGCGCTGCACTAATATCGCTTTAATAAATGCGCATGCCTATGCAAACTTGCATTTTCAAATGTTTTAGGGAAACAGTTACGATTTGGAGAACAAATGTTCCCATCGGAGGTATCCTTCCTTTTGTGGCGTTAGGTATTAGAATAGAAACATCTGTTAAGTAAACAAATTATCACCTCCGTGAAGGAGAAAATATAATGCAATGTTAGGGATATTTGTTCACATTGTTAAATACGGTATTGTAGATGCGGAGAGAAAGCGGAGATTATTTCTTCTTGAAAATCGTGTTAGAAAGCGGAGTAAATTCAATCTCTCCGTTTTGGTTGAGATTTTGTACAAAACCGAGGAAATACTTTCTGTTTTCAGCTATGCGAACTCTTTTGGAACAAATATTTCCAAAACGGAGACTCCTTATTTCACTCCCTCAAATTTTTACCTGTGTACTTTAGTTTGGCATTCGTGACAGATGGCGCACCAAAAAGTATGCTTTTAATGTCATTAATTAGAAATACTTTATGCTTTTATATGTTTCTGTAGTGCAATTCTCTGACGGAATGTATTCAATTGTAGTAGCTTGTTCATTTCTTCTTATAAACTATGCAAATGATATTAGATATTAGAGGAATTACAGTGTAATATATTATTCAATTAAAATAGAAATTGGAGTTTTATTGCAAAAAAAATGCGGGGTTGTATTTTATTTTTTGTAATTTCGCAGTGGAAAAAAAACAATATTATGCAAAAAAGTTTATTTCTATTTCGTCTTGAATCTGAAAAAGTAAAATTTGTATTTCACAGTGTAACAGTAGGAATAATTGTTGGCACCTCTGGATGTTTTGTAGACACGCTTTCGTGACCTACAAATACAAAGTGAACTTAGGGCATCTTCTAGCGATAGGAAATAAATAATCTTAAGTATTATATTATATGTATAACATAATAGATATTATTTTATTAATGTGATGTTTGCTTTGACGTTGAAATATTTAAAAGAATCATGACTAGTAGTGGAAGTTATAAGCAAATAGCTTTATGTTTTTACATAGACATAGAAGTTAACTGCATAATGTATTATAAATAAAACAAGAAAAAAGTTTTATTCACTGCTTTAATAATTTAATTTGTTTAATTATACCATTTTACTACTTCTAACAAAATTCTCCGTTCAAATATTTTTAGGTTTCCAATATCATAATTGATATGTAATACTTGTTGGTACAAAAAATCACAAATTGTCACATTTGTTTTTTAATAATCTATTAAAGCGTTTAAATTGCAAGTCTTCGGAATGTATTTTCAGAGTATTCGAGCAGTTTTCCATAAATTTGTCTATATAAATATCCTACTGTTTTACATTTCTCTGTCCACTGTAAGAGCACTATAATACAAAATGCAAAATGAATATATTTGATATAGAAAACATATGCAGAGAATTTACCACATTTTATTTATCAGAAAGAAAACAAAACTACATCTCGTTTTTTTTAGAATTATTGAAGCAGGTTTCCACAGCACAATGTATTGCAGTCTTTGATCACTTTTTATTCATTGTAAGAACTTATTTTTGCACACTTTAGAGCAAATAGAAGCAAAACTATATGCTGCGATGAAACAATCTAATGTCTTTCACAATAACTATACACACCACACAGAAATACACACGAACTAGTTATCTAATAAACAGTATACAAAATTAAAAAGATAAAATAATTTGAATAAAACAAATTTCGTTTATTTATAAAACATAAACAATAACATTACGCCATCTTGAAAAGATTTTGTGCACAAAATATTCGATACCACGAAAGTCCGTCAACTGTAACTAGTATAATAATAACCATAAAATCACTAGTATCCCGGTATTTCAATTCAAATGCATAAGAGATAGTGAATACGCACGCCGCGATGTATTAGGCAAGCGCCCCAAACGTATAATCATAAACCATAATTGAAGGAATTTCCCAGAATATGTTTACCAGATGTTTACGGTCGAACACGCACCATCTCTTTTCAGAAATCCCATCACTTTCTAAATTGTCACTTTAAACTTTTTCTCAACAATAGTAAACGAATGGTACTAGTAGCGCCATCTCATGTTCAATATATTCGACAGAGAGTTGCATTAGAGTGATTTAGTTCGTGTTACAAAAATAGAGGGATGTGTCCGCCCCCTTAAATATAAAAACTGTATCCTAACATAGGGTATCACGTCACATCTTCAAAATAATATTTTTACGATTCTATATAAAAGCTGCACCAAATTTTGCAATAATTATTAAAAATAAAATAAAATTATATCGGCTCCAAGTATGTATTTTGAGAATACTTCGATGGTAATAGAAATTACTGGGCTTCCACATCAGTATTATCGATAAAAATCTTCGTGTAAAAGTGGTCATTCAGCATCGGAAGCATAAAAATTAGTGAAAATAATAATAGAGCGGTTCCCAGCGGTAATTTATTAGAGTGTCTTCCGGTCGGTCACTTAACGAGCGATTAAAATGAGCCATTTACATAAATTTTATGCGTTTTACTTGCGACCTGACGACCTGATATATCGATTAGAACGTTATATACATTCGGATTGCTAAGCCGTGATTTTGGAATTTCGTTATCCAACGAGTCGTATATAGGGACTTTTACGATTCTGTTTATGACCGAGTTAAGATCTCCTAAACGAGAAATCACTATACGCACGAATCGTTGATAGTTTTATATTAGGAAGGAGAAAAATATACGAGGCTATCGGATTGGCTCATTAAGATTTTTCGAACTTCTATTAGTATAAGAATATGAATTTGAAGCTTTGGCTTTTGGTTAACACTTTAATTTATTCAAAGAAAATATTTTTGGCTTTATAGGACATACAGATTTTGATTGAAAAGTAGTTCTTTATAACTAATTGATTATTCATATTTATTATTTGTCTAAATGAGTAGTGCATAACCTCAGTATCAAAGTTACCACGTTTTTTTTTGGATTTCTGATTTTTTTTCCAATTTAAAATGGAAAATTCGAATACGTTTTACATCCTAAATGATTTTTTCTAAGGTTAGAATTAGTCGATCACTCAACTAATTCATTCACTAAACTTTTAATTTATTTTAACATGACAGATTATTGCATTCTAAAGATTTTCTATATTACCGGCTCTAGCAAGTTTAAATCTAGTCCATCGTCGTGCAATAAGCAAATCAAGAATGAAATATTTTGTTGGTATATTGTGTATTGTAACGTCTAGAACTTTGGAGAAGTGAAGTTAAACGCAATATTTGAATTGTAAGCGTTGACAAACATCAAGGCGTTCAGAAATTCAGAGAAATGCATCTATTGGTGTCCTCCCGAGCGAAGACAGGTGATTTTTTAATGAAACCGAAATTTTGTTAGACGTTAGATGCGTTAGATGTATATTATTACTTGTATTATAAAGAAAAATGGTTTCAATAAGAAGGTAAAGAAATGAAGGAACAGTATGTCATAAATATCATATAGTATTACCTTGTATGCAAAAAACATAAAAAAAAGGAAAATGTTAAAAAGTGGTGCAAAGTTCAGTAAAAATATTTAAAAAATTGGAAATGTAATTAAAGCTATTAAAAAATATATTTAAAAAAATTAAAAAATATTTGAAAAATTGCTAAAAATTGTAAAAAAAGGGGATACAAGATTTTGGAGAAAGTTTCTTAAAAAAGTTGGTAAAAATGAAAAATTTTAAAAAATATTAAGATTAAAAAGAAAATAAAAAAAAACGTTAAAAGGATGTATAAAATTTAAAAAATATATTTGAAAATTTGAGAGACAAATTGTTAAAAAGATATAAAAAAATGGAATAAAAATTGCTAAAAATTGTTAAAAAGCATAAAGATATGGAGAAAGTTTTTAAAATGTTAAGAATCGTAAAAAAATGTAAAAACCTTAAAAGGTTAATTAATGCGAAGTTAAAAAATGTTTTTTTTAAATAAGATTAAAAGAACTTTTGATTTTTTTTTAACTTTCTTTTTAATCTTATTAAAAAAAAAAACATTTTTTAACTTCGCATTAATTAACCTTTTAAGGTTTTTACATTTTTTTACCTTTTTTAACATTTTAAAATCTTTCTTCATATCTTTTATCCATTCTTCATATATTTATAAAAAAATATTTAAAAAAATGAAAAAAAAACAAACTGTTAAAAAAAATAATTAAAAATATTTGAAAAAATTGCAATAAAATGTATAACATTAAAAAGTTAATTAATGCGAAGTTAAAAAAAAGTTTCTTAATGTTAAGATTAAAAAGAAAATAAAAAAACGTTAAAATGATGTACAAAGTTTAGAAAAAAAAAAATATTAAAAGAATGAAAATAAAAAAAGAAACTATTTCAAAAAAATTGCTAAAAATTGTTAAAAAGGAGGTACGAAGTTTGGAGAAAGTTTTTAAAATCTTTAAAAGGTAAAAAAAAAAATGAAAAATAATTTTAGGTTAATTAATGCGAAGTTGTAATCTATAAGCCCAGAGACGGGTATTTTTATTAAGCAATTTTATATTTATAGAAATTTTTTCTAACGTTCTTAAGTCAGCTAAGTCGAGGGGTTTAGTTTTGTATACAATGCTTTTGATATATCCCCATAAGGAGAAGTCTAATGGCGTAAGATCAGGGGATCGTGCTGGCCATTCAATTGATCCTCGCCTCCTTATCCATTGATTTGGAAATATTCGGTTGAAGTACTGCCAGACATTGATTTGATAATGGGGCGGTGCTCCCACTGTTGCTGAAACCACATCATATTCGCTGGAACTTGTGGATTTACTAGATCAGGATATAAGCTTGTCAAAGTTGGCACGACATTATTTATTATTTATGTCTAGAATTTTCTGAAGAATTCAAAAAATGAATAATATATGGTATTGGCCACTGTTACATGAACACCATGTATAAAAGGTCTGTTCAAAAAAATTCACAAATAAAAATACCAATCAACGTGTCCGAATATTCCTTTGAACACGCACCCATTTATTTTTTATCGCATTTATTCCATTTGGCTGATACACAGTGTATATATAAGGTAAGTTTATAGTTACCAGATTTTCGGGCTTCAAAAATAGTACGTTCAAGCTTCCCAATACGTTCTAACAATTTCTAATAAGTTAGATACAATACAAAGAAATTGACCTATTATTATTAGAGAAGAATGGTCTCTCTTTTTAAATATCTGCATAACTTCATATATTTTTAAACAGTATGAGTATATACCACTATTAAAACGAAATATATTAGCTGTTTTTATTTTACAATTAAGTGATTCCACCCTTCTTTACACCTCCAAAAATTCATCCAACATCGGAATGAAAATGTTTGTCACCCTAAAATTGACAACTATATCGAAAGTGATCTTCAAAACAACAACAAAAACATATATTACATATAAATACAGCCGAAAAACGTAAAATAAATGTTGCATACCTCCGGCACTAGGTGGAAAAAGAAAGTAGAAAATTTAGACACATATAGGAGGACGCCCAACAAAAGACAAATGCCAGACGGAAGTGCTATTCTGAAGCGAGTAAAATATTGCCGACAATTTGAGCGTCTGTTGTCGTTTGAACGAAGCACCGTGCGTGTAGGTTGGTTGGGATAGTATCATGTGCTAAACGGCAGCCTCCGGGCTATTCTAGCGCCACTGCTACACTTTTGTCTGTTGTCGACAATATCCGCCAGTAGTACCTCATCGATTACCTTCCTTTCATATATGAATTTCGTTTGAAAAATCGGGTATATGAAAAAAATAAAATGTAATACACGGATTCAGATACAGCATTGGAGAAATCTATAACAGATAGATACAAGCCAGTGCAATCATTCTGTTATTAGAATGATTACACTGGCTTGTCTGTTATTTTAAACAATTCTCCTTTACGTTGAATGTTTTTTATTTGAATGGATATAAATATTGTTCACTCCATTCTTATTTATTCAAATCTATCAAAAAAAAATTAAAATTATTAACTTTAATGACATTTCTCTGCGGTTTATTTTTAATTAATAACAATATTTTTATTTATTTTTCCGTTGACGTTATAAGAGCCTGAAGATGTCCAGTTTCGGCCGAAACATGTGGCCTTTTATAGATTTTAATAAATAAGAATGGAATGAACAATATCATAATCTAAATCACCTTTGTATACGCGCCTTGTTAAGAAAAGTCGTGATTATAACCAATTTTTGAAGTTCGATAGATAGATATGTTTATTCCTTGTAATAAAAACATTACAAGAAACGTCAAATAAATTAATGGTCCTGTATAAGTATGTATATAACAAATACAACAACAACAAAAAAAGTATATAAAACAAAGAATACAACAAACATCAGATTAAAATTGTACACACACACTGATTGGTATTTGAATTCAAGAATTCTTCAAGAGCGTAATAACTTTGACTAAGTAGAATTTTTTTGGCTATGATTATCTTCTTAAATTGCAGTTAAGGAATGAGGAAATCTGAATTTGTTATAAATAATAAAAGCAAGTCATTAACGAATATTATAAATAGTAAACGACCTAATGTTGATCCTTGCGGTACTCCTTGTGGTGATATGGATTTTGTAGTTGATTTATTGATTTTAAGTTCAACCGTTTGATATCTGTCAGATAGATATGAGGCTAGAAGCTTGTGTTGTATGCCTCTTATGCCAAAGAATATCAAAGGCTTTGCTCAAGTCGCAACACGTTAGCCCTAGTTCAGTGACTATATATAAGTAGACTGATCAAGCCCATATAAAAGCGAAATAGCTCTAAAAATTGTCGATAGATGCCGATAACATCCATAAATTACCATATAATGCAATTCGATAATTCTCGGATAAAGGTGTGGGTCAGCGCTATCTAGGAATAAATTTACCAAACCAAGCCGGGTATAGGTATCTTTTATTGTGGGTAAATATCCGTATAAAAATCCATTTCAATTTTTCTAATTTTCAAATGTATTTATAATATATACAATAGTTTGATAAGTGTTATAATAATAAATATTACTCCTGTAATTACGATTAATAATATGAACTGTTAAAATTCAACTTTTCAAACCTACGATTACGACAGTGCTCGTATACGAGAGGGAAAATCTCTTTTTAGAGGGAATTTTGAAAGTTAGAGGAAAAAACTTTTGTTTCAGAGGGAATTATTGAATTTATTGATGATTTTTTTTTATTTATTTGCTTTAGTTTAATTAATTTGTTATTGTATCGTGCATTTATTTTAATTTATTGACAAAAAGTTAATAAATTTGTATTTACCGCCTAAAAAATGAGGAACTCAATCAAAATACATACTAACACTGGATTACGATTCAAAGCAAAGACCGATTGTTAATATACAAATATAACTATAATATACATATGTATGATATGCAATACGCAGAGCATTACGGGTATTATGCCAATAGAAGTATTCTTTCATAATTCATCACCTACATATGAGTTCTACATAATGAGACATTTTGTACTAATAAAGCGTGTAAATTTTTTTTATTTTTCTGGTAACATCTGTTTAGAATTCTATATTCTCTGCAGGTAACAATAATAATTTATAGCATATTATAATCCTGTTAGACTCTAAACAGTTAGAGGATTAGAAACGTTTTCTTCAAATAATATTGTAAAAATTCCACCATATGTTCTCTTAACGCTATCGATTCAATAGGCCTTTGTATTACTAGATTTTTTTGGGTGGATATTTACGTGTTTATTTTACTTTATTGCCGGTATTTTCTTATCATCTAAAGAACATGCCGCGCCGTCACCGAAACCACGTAATATGTAAAAGTTTTTACAATCTATTTATGTTCCTGTCTTTCTTTTTGCAATTTCTACAAAAAGCTGGATTACATGTTTTGATTTTAAAAGTTTAAGCTTCGGCTTAATATTAAATTTAAAAATATGAACAAAAAGAACCTATAATACATTAAAACTGTTTTTGTAAAATTATTGTTACAAAAATTTTGTAGTTTTAATTATTCTTATGGGGATTTTTGCATAGGCTTGCTCCTTCAACTGAATAAGAAATTGGCTATTAAAGTGCTCGTTTTGCAATAGTCTCACTTTTAATACTTACATATATTATAAATAACTACCATCTTGGCAAAATTTAAATTTCCAACAATTATTTTTAGTAACTTCAAACAGAACGACTTCAAAATAACTAGTAATCTAATACAAAACCACTGCTAAGTTCCTGTTTCAATGTTGGAGTTACTAAGAATAATTGATCATATACTCATTTTTGTACAGGTAAGAAACAAAAAAATACTATTTTAGATTTTTAATACTAATAAGAAACGATAAAAATATATACTGCGTTTATAAAGTTTGAAAAAAAAATGATTTTCTACATAGAAAACAGATATATAAAATAAAAAAAAATATATTTAAATCGCAAATTTAAACATAAAAATGGGGTTAATAATCAGCAAAAATATATATATACTTCACTATAGTATAAAAAAGTGTCATATCAATTTTATTATAAACCTCAGATAATTAAAAATTATTTTTCAAAAAATGCTATTTACAAGAATCACACCTGTATATACGAAAATTTTAAATTGTAACAACATTTTTTTTATTTGCTATAATTGAAAACCTAAAAAATATAAATGGCATATCATTTTATATAGTTCGAGTAGCATACAAAATGCAGCGCAAATTTGAAGTAAAATAATTTTAGGAATTTAAATTCCTTGTTGGGTAAACATCCGGCAGCTTTGCGATCTACACTTGCGCCTCACTAATCCCTTAACATTTTTTACACATCTGTGATTGTTTACTTTTATTTATGACTTTTACTACTAATACGAATACCATATACTCATGTCGATTTTGTCCCACCTTACTACATTAAAATCTGGTCACTTTACAATATGGGAAATGCAAACGTATGCAACTTTTCATTATTGCGTTTGTTTTTCCCACAATTTAAATATTGGCTTTTGTTGCTTGCCATGCCTTTCACGTGGCAACAAACTACCATTAATACGGGCTAAATCAAAAAAAAAATCATTTTATGTTATATGCTACCGCGCTATCTGTGAACTAAATGCCCTCTACTCATGTGTGCTGCTCAACTCAATATCTGTAATCACGGTTCGGAGCTAAGATAGGCATTTCGCTTCCCCCGCCAGTTTTGGATGTAGAAACACTAGTGACATCTGGATTTGCCATCCAAAGGGCCACTTTTAAGCGCAACATTTTTCCCATAAGCTTAATCAGTCTACTTATATATAGTCAATGCCTTAGTTGTTCATGTTTGTCATAAGCCTCTATAGTAGCGTTGCGAACGAAGCTTTCGCCGTCATTCACCGCAGATCCTTCGTATCATAGCAGGGCTTCAAGCAGTATATTTCATTCTTTAACTGAGTGAATGAAGCGTTGTGCATGAAGCTAATTTCTCATATCGCCTTCACGCGTGAATATTGCAGTGTGAACCGACGAAAGAGTGAAATGAGCCTATTCTCAAGTGACTGTATGCATTGCGCATGCACTACTTAATATTTATTTCGTGAGAGATTGCAAGCGGGCAGTTCCGTTCATGGCATAGTTTTTGTAATCGGTGACATTTTAATATTAAATCAACAATAATGAAGTATACTCATTGGCACTTGTATTTTTTCCGACATTTATTTTTGTGATCGGTCGAAATTAGGAATGTTTTCAATGTCGATATTTATAACGAAATTAAAGAGATAACACTGCGTAGGCTTTCACGGCCGGTGTAACTATAACTAACAGCTTCTTGCGGGTTTCGCCGTGTGTCAAAACTTTCGCTCGACGTTTCGCTGTTCATACTGACAGTTCAGTTTTCCTGAAGAAGCTGTCAGTATGAACAGCGAAACGTCGAGCGAAAGTTTTGACACACGGCGAAACCCGCAAGAAGCTGTTAGTTGAAATTAAAGAGACTTTATAATGTATTTTGAAATTTATATAGTTGAAAACAGCACTTATCAAAATAACTGCAGCAACAATTTTCAATTTTAGGTGGTTTATTATTATAACGAATAAAATTTATAATACTAACAAAATGAACCGTGTTAATTTTATTTCGTTACCTTTGAATCGTATTTTTTAACATTGTAAGGGCTTAGCGGGGGAGAAAGATGACTTTTTTGAATGTTAATTTTTTTCTTTTGTTTATACATCGGGAGAGAAGGTGCAATAAAAAAGTTTTAAACCATATTTTTTTTTTTTAATTGGATGATTTTTTTTTTGTAATGTTAATGTGTTTTTCCTTCTTTTTAAAACACCAGGAGAGAGGACACAATAAAAATGTTTCGAATCATACATTTTTTTAACATTAGTGAGAGGGAAAGGGTGATGGTTTTTTTAGTGAGGGGGGGGGGAGGGGAGTGTATTTTTAGAATGTTTTTTTTTTGAAACATCGGCAGGAAGGTGCAATAAAAATATTTGAAATTTTTATACATTTTTTTAACATTGGTAGGGGTGAGAAGGGGAGGGGAATGTTTTTTTAATCATATTTTTTTTTAAACATCGGGAGAGGGGGCGCCTGAAAAATGTTTTAAATCATATTTTCTTAACATGGGACGGGGAATAAATCATCCCCCTCCCCCTCTCACCTCTTCCAATATTAAAAAAATATGATTTGAAGTATTTCAATGCGTCTTCTCTCCCGATGTTAAGAAAACTAACCTTCTCCTCAATCTCAAAAAATTTTGGGCGTAACATTTGACTCTGGACTGCGGTGGCATTGTCATATTGATAATTTATGTACTAAATTAAGGAAAAATTGTTTTGCGTTGAAATTTATGTCACAAAAATGCAGCAAAGAGATTTTACTTTCACTATACTACGCAACAATAGACAGTCATATTAGATATGGTATAATGAACTGGGGTAATAGCACGCAGACAGATAGAGTATTTAGGTTACAAAAGTACGCTGTTAGGATTATAGCAGGTTTGAGAGCAATAGATTCATGCAGACAGGTTTTTAAGGATTTACGGATTTTAACGGTTTCCAGTATATATATTTATGTCACCTGTTGCTATGTTTATAATAACTTGGGTGGGTTCTCGCATGGTCGGCTAGAGCATGGCTACTGTACGCGTCATAAGAATGACCTTTTACCGCCAGGCCACCGGACCAGTATGTTTCAGAGGAATTTCTATTACACTGGGTGCAAATTTTACAATTTTTTAGATAAGAACATAAAAAATAGTGAGAATATTTATATATTTAAGAAGAAATTAAAAACACTATTAATAAGTAAATGTTGTTACAACTTACATGAATTATTTAATTAATAGTAGAGTAAGTTTTCTGTTCTCATGTTTTGTTTGAATGTTTATATTGACAATGTTTATATTGACAATGTCGAGTTCTCCAATTTAAAAAAAAATGATTTGAAACATTTTTAATGCATCCTATTTGTCGATGAAAAAAAAAATATTATTGATAAAAACATCTTTCCCCTCTCACCTCTTCCGATGTTAAAAAAGAAGTATGATTTGAAATATTTTCACATCCTCTCTGCCAATGTTTAAAAAGAAAGAAAAAAAAAATATCCTTTAAAGAACATCCCGTCCCCCGCTCTAACCCCTTCTATTGTGTCGTGAAAGTATTGTGTCTCGTGAAAGCGACGTGAAAGAGTTACTTTATGCCCAACGCACCATTCACGCAGATAGGGAATCAAATATACTGGTTGAAGCCGTATGATACGAATGATCTATCGCGAATAAGGGTGAAGGCATCGTCACCTACACTATACAGTCACCCCGTGAAGGCAACCTCGAGAATAGACTTCACTTCATTCGTTAGCTTCACATTGCAATATTCACGCACAGTTATACATGTGAATGAAAGCTAGGTTCATCACAACACTACTCTATAGCAGTCTCGATCACTTCGTAAATTCCTGTTCAATCAAATAAGCTCAGTATACGGCGTACCGTGTTTATTGTAACACCCTGCATATAAATATTCATACCGGTCGAAAGGGCTCTTCAAGCGATGCAAGTCCGTAAGTATTTTTTCTCTATGTTTCACCGTTTAAAGATTATTTTAGATAAACGAAATTTCGATCGAATTTCAAGGGTGTTTTACACCCCCTAAAGTTGTAGTTCCGCCGCAACAGCCAGTGTCCTTGAATAACACTCCATGGAGTATACAAACTGACAAAGTTTCATCAAAAACTTGGCGAGGTTGTCAGTGCATCCATCGGTTATCATACTTTCAAAAAGGTAACGTTGCAAATCTTTTGCTTTAAGTCAATCACGCGGTGTAAAACGTTACGGTTATCCGGAAAATTTATCGCCCTTTATACAACTTCCTCCTTTTAGTAAATTTTATACAAACACGGGACTCGAACACCGCGTTCGAAAATAAAGACAGCGTCTAACGTTTTACAACCCCGTTAAAAGTCGTAACATCCTCTTTTACTGCATCAGGTAACAACACGACGTGCCTCCATATAATTGACGATCCCATAAAAATATTATCGTCCCGTCCGCGCGCGTACACACACACACCAAGATTTCTTTCTTTTTTTTCTTATTTTTACTATTCAGTCAAAATCCCTTTCTCCACGCTATTCAAACGTTCGCCCGTGTACTACCAGCGTCTGATTTCGCTTCCAGAGCACCGTTGCAGTCGCGCTAATAAAACTTTTTACACGTATAATAACCACGACCGTTAGACGACGACAAGAAAGTCTCATAAAACGTCAATGAAAATAAGCTGGGACAGCCGGCCGATATAGGAACGAACACAGAGCCCTATAAACACGTCGTAAAAGTCGCCTGCGTATTTTTCACTATCTGACTGCCGGCGTATAGGTATAAACGGGATGATCATTTTCGATAGGGAATTAATGCGTTCAAACAGCTCGAACGTTTACGTATATGATAGGTGCGGGGGCACAGACAACGACCTTGAGGGTTCCGTTTTAAACGTCATTAGTGCGGCGTAATGCAGCGTTCGTAAATCTTTCGACGTTAGACTCGTATATTAGTGAAGCTGCTGCAACTATGGCGATCGTAAAAAGGAGGTGATACGTAGATGGGCCGAGATAGAATATCGGGTTTTATTAGTGGAATCGAATCCTTTATTAGCTGATAATTTAGACGGTAAAAGTGTATACAATGTATGTACTTTTATGGAAATAGTTTGTTACGAGAGCTTTCGATAGAAGTCTAGAGGATGTAATATATAGGAGCTTAATTGAGTAATTGGAGATAATGCTAATCAGATACAGGTTTATTAAATCATATAATGCGAATGCAAGCGAGAGCAAATAGACACACTGAGAAAAAAATTTAATAATCATAAATAAAAATACAATTATCGTAAGTAAAAAGTTCAGCTGGATAGGAGACAAAAGCACAGATTACTTAGCACTAGTAAAAAAAGACATCCTAAACACTGATACTAACAACAAGCAATCTAAGTTACTTACAGTCTGCTTCATACCGGTAACTTATGAAGTTACTTATGATAATTAAACTGAAGTAGTTAAGCCAAAGAATATACATATGTAGTTGCAGTAAGCAAAGATTTGCCCTTGTCAAGTAGTAGGTGTATTGCTGTGAGTGAACTATTCTATAACAGCTATCACACCTTCATAATTAATACAAGCTATTTAGATTAGTTGTGATAAAGAAAGAGTATCATTAATGCATGTTCACTAAATACCTCATATATAGAAGGTAATGGTTTGCTATAAATATACTTACCTTAAATTTGTTGTTCAACTATAGGTAGTGCAGCAAACGAGGAAGTTTAGTGAATATTTAATATAAATTTAAATAAAAAAGCAGTATTATTAGTAATAGTTTTATTTTGTATAGGACAAACACAGTGACTACCTGATATGAATGAAAGATATTGGTTTCACTTTAACAACAGTTTTTTTTAAACAATTTAATGACTCATAAAATATATTCCTTAATAATGAAAAAATGAACAAAGCAATAATAAAAGATAAGGTAAATGGGCCCCCCTTGAAACGTTATTTAATTATTGAAATTATTGAAATCTAAACAAAGGACAAAGAGAGAAATATGGCTTTGAAGTTACAACTAATGACAAACAAAGAAAAAATATACCTAGGCGGTAAACTTGCGGTTTCTGTTGGTTCTTTGTACTGGGGTGTTGGCGTACGTGGCGGTTAAGTCCGGTGATCACCTCGAAAACGGCTACTTCGTCGGGGTATCCTTAACTGCAGATGGCACTTGGACTGTCGCATCACTAGCGACGGCATCCACACTTTAACTTTACCAGCGGGCGCAGATATTATCACAATAATGGGGAATTCAAATATCCCACCAAGTGGTTTAAAACTGCAATCTTGAAACATCCGATTGCTTACAGGCTCGGTACTTCTTCTTTCGCTGGGATTCTTTATACAGAGGGGCCTTGAGTTAACTCACCCGGTATTTTTAATATATTCGCGTTCCAACTGGCCTACAATGGCCGTACTCCTTGGCCACTCTTTTTCGACGACCTTTTCCCACGTCCGTAACTCTTACTTGACGCTAGCCCGCGCTTGCGCGCGTAACAGTCTCAGGGACTATTTTATTACTCCGCCGCATTAGCCAATCAGGAATAGTAAAACAATCAGGGGGTGGCAGCAAAACTCAAATAATCATAGTTGTGGCAAATTGTTACCTATTTAAGAAAATACATGAGTTTAATAGCGATCAGCATTGTTGTTACTTCTACTAACCATGTGCTGTAGTTAGATATAGTACCAGTAGTTATAAGTAATACGTTACTTATCACAAATTTGTCAGGTACGCTGTGTAATAGCCGTTAATAAAAGCACTATTTACAGAGTAACAACTTGCATTCAGGAAATTGGGTTTAGTTGCAGGTATTAATTAACGAGAATAGTTCCAAGTAAAACTCTATCTATTGTAAATAATTTTTTATCAAGTAAAGAGTTTACTTAGCCTATTTCTCTCAGTGCAAGACGATTTCCGTTTGCTGAAATAGGAAAAACTGTATACCAAGAGCTTACTTTCCACCTGTCGATTGCCGTAGTATGGTAAAAAAAAGGGTGAAAAATATGATTTCCATAAGTTAATAAAGTCGAGAAATACGCATACGCCCAGCAGAAGGCAGTTGCACGCTTCGATATACCATCTCCAATTCGCATGCTATCCCTGTCTAACGCCAAACACTCGCCACTATTCTCTACCCTTGTCTAACTAGTACAAAACGCTATCACCACATCGATCTTTCCAATTTAAATCAATTCAGCCATAATTTTTCACTGTGATTTATTTAACTGATTTTTGAAGTTAAATAAATCACAGTGAAAAAAAAAAATTATTAGACGTAATTAGAGTAAAGTGACGCGTACACAAGAGACAATATTCACGTGTATATTTTATTTATTTATATTTTGAATATTACTATTAATTAACAACATAAATACAAGCGAAAACTCAACAAGATGGTTTACAGTATTTGCCTTGAAGAAGTTGTTAAAAAAAAAGAACGAAACGTTGCAGAATTAAATAAAAAAAAAAACAATAACAATGTATTTAAGTATTTCACTTAGGACCTAAACTTCCCAAATTTAATGAATTACTATTAGTATCAAAAAAATACTTCACTTTATGTACCATCACAGACAAAATTCTTGACTCAAGTTTGAGATATGTAAATAGAGATAGAATAATTGGAGTTTCTTCAGGATTTTAGTATTTCCTTCTTTAATTTTGAGTCAAGACTTCTGTTTTCGATAGTATATAGGTAATACGCTTTTCGTGTTTTCTTTTTTTTTGGGCTACGTAAAAAAACTTGTGCATGAAAAAGAACCATCCAAAAAGGAGACATTTCCATCCATTTCGTTAGAATTGTTGCAAAAACTAACGCAAAATCTGCTTTTATAGGCCTATGTATACAAGCGAAGACGTGAGAGGTATGTTGCACATCAATTGACTCGATCAGCTGGTATCCAAGGCTCTTAACTATTAAACGTTTATTTAATTCTAAGACACTAGACAAAAAACAAAAGGAAATAATAATAAAATATATTCGAATTAACAGTATATACAAATAAATCCCTTCAATATAATTCCTATACCGTTCGAAGAGTTCCAAGAAATCTAATTTACGATTACCTATATAGGTATGTACATACATACGCCATCGTCACAATTCCACGCACGGAAATTATGCGATTGTTTAACAAAAGACTAAATTAAGATTTACGACCGGTCGTAAACGGGCTGCTGCATTCTGAGGCCAACTCGAAACCGTAGGGTCGTTTTATTTACTCGCAGACTTGTCACTCTGTGTCGCCTGCTAACGATCTGACGCTATATTAAACGGAATGAGAATTAAGGCGACTCTGACTTACAGCGTTGCGTAGGGCAAAAACAATGAACCAAGACCAAAGAAAGAAATTGGCAGTCAGCCAGTAGGTTAGGTTTTCTTCGGACTCCTGACGGTAAATATGTCAATGTCAATGGATGTTATTCTTGGGTGGCGACAAGTTAGTGGATGATAGATTTGGGAAATTAGAGGGAGAGGTGGTAATGATGATGGAAGGAAACTAAATGATTGTTACTGAAAGGAGCAAAATTGCTCCTTATCTTATACTACCAAAAAGAAGGAACTTGATGTTAAACACTAAAAGTGGAATTTTATGAATATCCGTAGCATCTATACAGTAATCTACATACTTGTAAACATCCAAAATATACACTGTTGAAAATTTTAACACTTTTTTGACTAATTTAATAGTCAGGAGAGGTCCACACTGTTTTCGTGTTATTTTGTCGAGAACTATAGAAGTTTAAATTTGACGAACAAAGATAGTCAAGTATTGTCTATTGCTAAGGGGTTATTTTGTCCAACTAACACGTGGAATTATGATATACTTCTAGTCACATTTTATTTGATCTATAGACTAGACAAATTTACTAGCTGTTTAACTAAATGAATGCGATCTATTGGGTGTTTTAACACCGTTTTCTAACCACAACGTCTTTTTAATATGCAACTCCTATTTCTTAGTGCTATAATATTCTCCCTTTAAAATGTTTTCTCAATTATAAATATACAGAACCACTCATTCAAAAGTTTTGGTTTGGTAAACGTACTAATTTTAAAATGATTTTTTGAGAACCATTATAAAATTAAGTGAATGTTTATGCTATTTGATTCAAATCTGAACTAATTACGTAAATAGTTCTTCCCCAATACATCTTTAAGATGTTGAAATTTTTTATGCCCACTGGAATTAACGTTTAATAACACAAGGTTACACTTTGCAGGTCAGTCACATTTGGTGGTTTGTTTGGATATGTTAATACGCAGAAACAAACTCGAAAACAGATACACGTGCAATGCAGGTGGTGCGTATAATGCAATATCGTATTAGATTAGGTGGGGTTTCTATATTTCTATCCAAGGGAAAAATTCTGATTGGTTGACGCTTCTAAATGTCTAGAAAAATAGTCAATCCTCATATCTGAACAAAGAATTCACACGAAATTCTAGTAATTTCTGTTCTATTAAATACGATCTGTCAACTCGTCTGGCAAAGTTTGGAAAAATCAACACTAAAATATTTGACTAGCGCAAAATTAACGCCAACACCGTAATATTTTCAACAGTGTATGCTTACATACATGAGAATAACCTTATATCGAGACATTAATCTGAAAATGAGAAACGCATATTTAAAAAGTACTCAAAATGCCTAATAAGTGATTTCGAAGTTCTTACAGTTGATGTATTGGCGATGAATAAATGAAGTTTTGATCTATGGCCATACGAAGACATCACATACGTTTAAATGGCAATATCTCGTTGGATATGGGATTTCAGTATTTCTGTGCTAATTATCCTCTCATCAAAATATTCTCTAAGATATTGAAATGTTTCTCTGATGGTCGCTATGTTCTGTTGCACCATCTTGTTGTAAATACCCATTTTGTAATTCTCCATCAGTTGATTTATGAAGGGGCCGAGTATTTCATTGCGATATCGTGCTGCAGTAAATGTGCCTTAAGAAATTACACTAATTTTCTTCGACATATTCCAATCCTACCACCAACTTTTTGAGGATTTAATAGTTTTTCAACAAAAACTGAGGATTTTCCGGTGGCCACAACCTCATATTCTGTGAATTTACATATTCATTGACAAAATTCCATTCGTTTTGGATAATCCATTGGAAGCTCATGAAAACAGTGCAGCTTATATGCATGATAGCGCAAATTTTTTCTTCAGAATGAATTGACATGCGCCAAATTTATTGTTGCGGATCAGCACTGAAATGGATGTTTTTAAATTTTCATCATTCACATGCCGAATGGCTTCAATACCGGCGCTAACAGTCTCTCTTAATAAATGCAAAGAATTAGTCAAAACAAACACTAATTTAAAATGTCCTTCACGAAAATCAGTCTTGTTCATGCATTCTGGAATTGAATATTGCCACTCGCCATATACTTTCACACCTATACGGAAGTAACATTCAATAATTTTTCCTGTCTGTTCTTTGTTGAATATCACTTAATGTAATTTAATAAAAATTTTGAAACATTTGATACAAAATTAGGAAAAATTTCAACCAATCACAAAACAGTAAGATATAGGGAAGGGTGGGGCAAGATGGGGCCACGAGGCATGATGGGGACATCGTCTTGTCTACAGAACGGCAGTAAGCATCTGTCAAATAATAGCAGTCCTAATATTGACAAGTGCTGTTTTATGTTTGTTGTAATGTAGAAAACTTTACTAGTCGTAATAAAAAAGTTATTGCTGTTTGTGCGTGAACTTTGCAATTTCCAGAATTTCGTTATTATTTTGATGGTGAGTTCAACGGCCAATATCGGAAGCATAAGTAAATTATTTACAACTACACTTTTTTGTGCTTATTAATTGACATGTATTGCATGTATTTTCTATAGTGTGTTATTTGTTTATTTCAAATATTTAATATGTTATTATAACATAACCAGAAAATGTCCCAAAGAGGCAAGATGGGGCTATTGGTATGGGGCAACATGGGGACATCATTATCTCACTCTTCAGTCTGGTCCGTTATGCCTGGATATGCCATTATGCTTTCTCGAAGACATAATGCCTATTTCTCATGTTAGGAATAAAGTACAGGTTCAATCAAAGCGTAACAAGGGAAAGGCAACAATCCTTACAAGCACTACGTATAAAAATCTGCTACAAGAAAATAGAAGTCTGGGGAATCCTTAAGGCAACTAGAAGTGCTGAGGGGAGAGTTAAAGGGAAAAAAATGACAAAGAAGAAAACAGAAGAGATCAAAAAGCCGAATTTTGTAAGGAAAGCAAAGAGATAGATTTTTAGAAAACGTCAAGGAAATAATCAAGTTCTTCTGTTGAGGAAGATGACGCTCAATGTTAGTATTGTAAGGGGAAGTATTGATACAATGCCATCGATGGCGAGGTTGGGTACATGGAGGCTGCGCGAATAACGTGGATGAGTTCGTCTTCTATTGTCTCAATTGTGAAGGTTAAGTTTAATATTCTTATCTTTATTGTATTTTTTTTTTATTTTAAGTAGTTACGCTCTAAAGAGTTTAAGCTTTGTTCCTGCATGTTTTTAAGAATATTTTAAGAATCTATTTTTTTTTTACCTATTACCTAGATTTATGGTACGGCCTATTCTTAACTGGAACCCCATTCTTGCCCCCCATCTTGGTGGGGCAAGATGGTGTATTTATACATTTCTTTTCAAAATTTTCTCACAACATCAAGAGTACCCATCGAAAAATAGTAAATTCATCCATCAGCAGATAAATGTTTAAAGATTACAACAAGCGTATACTTAGAACATTGCATATCAATTTGCAATCCTGATGCAGTGTTCTAAAGCTTAATGTTCCCATCTTGCCCCACCTTCCCCTATATAGATAGTTTATACTTGCAATATTTCAGATTAACTATAGTATATTTGTAGTAGATCTTTTGCAAATGGATTATCCATAGATTCTCACACTCTACAAATGTTCACCTATTATATTTTTCGCAGAAAGAAACTTGAGTTAAACCTATCTTCTATGCATCCAAACCATCACGGATAAAGTGAGTATACGAAAGGAAAACATGACGAGGGAAAATTTAACGCACCACTTATCCGTTAACAAAGAAAACGGCCCTGCCTTTGGAAACTTCTACTTAACGTCCTGCAGATCCTCTATATGGTCGTTTCAGGATAGGTAATAAGATGTAAGTGGGTGCTTTTGATATTTTAGGCTCGAATCCATTACACGTGGATAGGTCCTTAAGTGGTTGGCAACTCTATGATGTTCGGAGAAAACTGTTTTTTACTATAGGAAAGGAACATAATAAAATGGGAAAAAAAGGAAGGATTTGGACTGTGGAAAATGTGGAAAGAATGTTATTTCATTGTTTTAGAATTTAATTATGGACTTTAAGATGATATTGCAGTAACAAAAAAAAAGAACATGTAGAAATATATCAGGGTTTGACTTGTATGTCCAAAATACGAAGCCAGGCAGAAATAATACAATTATGTAATAATCATTCTATTCTTATCATACCGGTGAGAAAGTTCGATGTATATACATATCTCGGTAACGCCATTTGTCCTAGTGCTTACGAAGGAAATATATTACTGAATATGGCCATGAAAATATCCTTAAAAAAGTTTTTAAAGTTACCACAAGATGGCGTAATTTGTTTTCTTTCCATATTGTATTATTTATTTGTATTTGCTCGATACGAAAGATCACTTGTGATAAGCTAACTCCATCCTAAAATACCTCACAATATAATAATAATATTTTATTGTCGTATGTTGTAAACGTTGACAGTGTCGCGATTTTACAATATAGAATATAGATTCATAATTATTAAAACTTAAAAATAAAAACAAAAATATGACAGTCATGATAATAAAAATTCATTTCACACTATAAAAAGACTTGTTTATGAGATAATTAAAAAGGATTTTTTTTAAAACTAATTTCATTTACGTTGACTTTAATATCGGGAGGGAGCTTATTAAAACATTGTACGGCATTATTTGCGGCGGTTTTGGAAATCATTTCATGGTCATTCCCGTATCTGCAGCCCCATCTCCGAATTATCGTAAATATTCGATGAAGCCACCACGTTATATGTAGTTACACCGCGCGACAGAATTAATGTCATCGCCTCTAACAGAGTAACTATCAAAACTGCTCATCATTTGAACAAGCACACGTTCGGCTGTCATCGGCTTGTGCTGGTAGGAGGTGTATTTAGGTACCTACGTGTAAAATACTTGGCAATTATAGAAATCAAATAGGAAAATACGAAAATTCGCTGTGGACTACGACATTAATTCTGTCGGGCAGTGTACCTACATACACGCCAACAAACGTGCCAAAATTGTTGGTCGCTTATCATTAACTGGGGTATTGATTTTTCATCGTTTCGGCTCCCGTGAATCGCGTTTCGATTCGCCGCGCGTTCGGATATTGCCACGGTTGAACGCTTCATTAAAGCGATTCGCGTTTCGAAAAGAAAAACTCCAAGGAAATCCTAACGAACCGCACTGGCAATCCCTCTCCCAACTTTCCTACCGCTCATTTCCTCGCGATATATTAGGGCGCCCGGCTTGATCGAACACATGTGTTGCTGGTAGTCGACCCTTTCCGTCTTCCTTTAATCCCCACTCCCGTCTGTGACGCGTTGACACGTCAAAGGGGTTGTTTCTGCGCTGGCAACAGATTGCAAACGCGGTCCGTCAAATATAGCGAAGAAAGATATGTACATATAAATCATAAATGATCATAAACAACATGGCTGTATTTGATGTTTGTCTTTTATATGGCGAAACTAATTAAAAAAATATTAATAATTATTATCTATACTGATGCTTTCTACTTGAAATGGATAAGTATTTAGATGTATAATGTCAATGATTTGTTTGATCGACACGGACCACAACGCAGCTGTGTTTTCGCAATATTCTAGGCATTGGCGGCGTTCTTAGATGTATCTGTTTACTCATATTGCGTTCCGTTTAGGCTTTTATTGAAAACAAGAGTTACTAATATTTTGAATACGTTTTAAGCCCTATAACAAGATAAAATATACAGGGCTAGACAAATATGTGGGAACCCCTTTTGAGTTCTATTAAAAAGATAAGTTTTTGTAATATTTTTATTCGACTCTCTAACATACTTTGATTTCCAACAATTATCATATGATTCGAGATATGACATCATCGGTACTTTTTTAAATGGATCACCCTGTATTTATTTCTGCATTGAATGGTATAATTAGGAATATAATGTTACATGTGAAAAAAAATGAATTTTCTAAAGTCAAATCTATCCGAATTGACAAATCGATTTATAAACACTCTGTATACAATTTAGTGGTTCTTTTGACAGAATTTGGTACGGACAACTATTTTTCTTGAATACTAGTAAAATGACATCGTGATCTTTAAGGGTTTGCAAAATATGGTAGATTTTCGAAAGAGATGAAAACGTCAAAATTCGTAAATATCTCAAAAACAGTGGAATTTAAGGATACAGAACTTCAGTGAAAATTTTATTCAAATAATCTGCAGAATTCATTGGGGTAAGAAAAAAAACATATGATTCCATTTAAGACAAGAAAATTGCTATCCACTTCCGGTGTAATGGAACGTTTCCGGAAGTTAAAAACACTTTCGCATGATTCGTTAGGTGGGGTTTTGTTATTAAATTTTTTGTCGCATTAGCCTAGCTGCAATAGATCGCGAGAAAGAGATAGTGGACGAGTGGTCTCAGACACCCTGTATACAGAGTATTCCACGTAACTGGTTCATTAAAAGTTTATGATGTTCTATTATTTACTTATATTTGAGATTTTGGCACCAGTATCTGTTCTATTAGAACTATAAATGCAAAATATCTTAACCAAAATATCACTTCCGGTTGACCGGAAATGGATGTCAACTTTCTTATTTTAAATAGAATGATATAATTTTTTATTGATTTTTGGATTCTACAACTATAAATTCGTCAGTTTTTATTAGCTATTCCTATAGCTACATGTTGCCGTTTTTGAGTTATTTAAGTTTTTCTTTTTTTTAGTCATAATCATTGCATCATTGAGAAATTAATATCTCGGTTAATACTGCAAGTATAGACTCCAAATTTGCTATGTTATGAATGTAGATATAACTCTAAGAAACGGTACGCACACTTTAAATTCTAACATACAGGGTGTTCAAAACTGAGGAACAAAGTGACATATTTTCAAATGCAGAAAACTCAATTTTTTAAATAGAACATCCTGTATTTTATTTCGGAATTAGGAAGTAAATATCATCCCCTATCACTTTATATGAGCATTCCCTATACCTATCTTTAATAGATTTTGAGATATAACCGACTTTTTGTTAAACAGACTAAGTAGCCCTATCTTTGCGTGTTTGTAGCTGGCTCTGAAATGGATTCACGTCAATTTCATGTATTTTTTTTTTTTTTGAATAACCATACAAGAATGTCTGTTGTATGCGCGCAACCCCACTGAGTTTCCTGCTTCCTCGTTGCCCCGAACAAATCTATATGTTCGTGCTCCATTCGTAAAATATTAAAACAATAAATCTGAATGGAAAAAACATCTAACTTATTATCTAATTATATCTAAATTATTATCTGGCACGTAGCAATATGACGCATGTACATATTTTGACGTTATAGAATTAAAAAGAATGTGCCAGTCCAAGTGGTCATATGAACCCCGATGTAGATGTCATTTCAAAATCAGCGCACGTTACCCACATTCTTCGTTCTCGAAACCTTTACATAACTCACCCGAAATTATCCGAATAAAAAGTGTAGAACTCGAAGCACGTATGTATTCTCATCGCGTCCGTTTCGTAATCAAATACCTTCCCGAATTATCGTATACCATTCCTGATATGAAAATTTCTTGTCCTATTATTCGTTAATCATATTAGATAAGTAAATAACGAATCGTATACTAAGTGGTTATTGTCGAATTTATTTTTCCTTGTTAAAAATTTTAAATTATATACACTGGGAGAGAATTTGTCTATAATTCGTAAAAAGTAACAGATAACGAAAAAAAGTTTTCAATTTGTTGCAAGATTATCGGTTCTTTATAACATACAAACTAATCGGCATTTCTACAGAGTGTTTCCTAATCGCGATACAGCCTTCGATTTTGTTTTCTTACATACAATACCCTCATTATTATTCCATGTTTGGAAATATCAATAAATTTTGAATAAATAAAATATAACCTACTTTATAGGGATGAATTTGTTAATTTCTAAAATATCTTTGATTTCCTAAAAATTACGTCATTTACATAGTTTAATTGCCACTTAGAATAGGTTAACCATATCTTGAAATATTTTAATACTACAGATCTACTTAGGGGAGGGTGGGGCAAGATGGGGCCGCGAGGCATGATGGGGACATCGTCTTATCTACAAAACAGCAGTAAGCATCTGTCAAATAATAGCAGTCCTAATATTGACAAGTGCTGTTTTATGTTTATTGTAATGTAGGAAACTTTACTAGTCGTAATAACAGAGTTATTGCTGTTTGTGCGTGAACTTTGCAATTTCCAGAATTTCGTTATTATTTTGATGGTGAGTTCAACGGCCAGTATCGGAAGCATAAGTAAATTATTTACAACTACACGTTCTTGTGCTTATTAATTGACATGTATTGCATGTATTTTCTATAGTGCGTTATTTGTTTATTTCAAATATTTAATATGTTATTATAACATAACCAGAAAATGTCCCAAAGAGGCAAGATGGGGCTATTGGTATGGGGCAACATGGAGACATCACTATCTCACTCTTCAGTCTGGTCCGTTATGCCTGGATATGCCATTATGCTTTCTCGAAGACATAATGCCTATTTCTCATGTTAGGAATAAAGTACAGGTTCAATCAAAGCGTAACAAGGGAAAGACAACAATCCTTACAAGCACTACGTATAAAAATCTGCTACAAGAAAATAGAAGTCTGAAGAATCCCTAAGGCAATTAAAAGTGCTGAGGGAGAGTTAAAGGAAAAAGAAAATAACAAAGAAGAAAACAGAAAAGATCAAGAAGCCGAATTTTGTAAGGAAAGCAAAGAGATAGATTTTTAGAAAACGTCAAGGAAATAATCAAGTTCTTCTGTTGAGGAAGATGACGCTCAATGTTAGTATTGTAAGGGGAAGTATTGATACAATGCCATGGATGGCGAGGTTGGGTACATGGAAGCTGTGCGAATAACGTGGATGAGTTCGTCTTCTATTGTCTCAATTGTGAAGATTAAGTTTAATATTCTTATCGTTATTGTATTTTTTTTTATTTTAAGTAGTTCCGCTTTAAAGAGTTTAAGCTTTGTTCCTGCATGTTTTTAAGAATATTTTAAGAATCTATTTTTTTTTTTACCTATTACCTAGATTTATGATACGACCCATTTTTAACTCACCTGAAACCCCATCTTGCCCCCATGGTGGAGCAAGATGGTGTATTTACACATTTCTTTTCAAAATTTTCTCACAACATCAAGAGTACCCATCGAAAAATTGTAAATTCATCTATCGGCAGATAAATGTTTAAAGATTACAACAAGGGTACTTAGAACCTTATATAGCAATTGTATAGCAATCCTGATACAGTGTTCTAAAGCTTAATGTTCCCATTTTGTCCCACCTTCCCCTACACTTTCAAATGTGTTTAGACATCAAGCTTAATATACTGGGTGTTCGCCAGTAAAGTGACCAACATTTTTTGGGACTAGAGCTCACGTGAGTACAATGATAGTGCGATTCATTTCGGCTGGTGTAATTAAAAAATGACGCTGTTATGTTATATATGAATTAAGAAACAGTTAACGATCGCATAATGGCAAGCAACAAGCTATCAAATTATTTTTTTTTATATTTAGAGATCGTACGTAACTCTGGAAGTAACCCCACATCAAAACCCATGCACTCACACATAGTAATAACTTCATCCCCGTCTCAATTTCTTCCTCTAGACTACTCTAGAGGTAGCTCCATAAAGCGAAACCATCGAAAGTCAATCGTAACACCTAACAGCGCATCATCCGCCATTCCTGTGACGAACTAATTCCAACTATTTCCATTAGGTGGCGCGCCTGTCATTATACGGTGACGCTTTCCATCTCAATCTCGTTTCGCGTCTTTCGGGAGCAGCTTTTGTCGGGACGCAAAGTGACAGACGCCTCTCTCCTGACGGGAGATACAATAGCGAAACCCATACCCGTGGGGATGCGACACGGTTCGAATTTCCTAGCAATCAAAGTGCCACACTGTCTCTTCGTCCTTTCCCCACAATACCGAAGGATCGATTCGAGATGTTTATCGAGGACCGGAGGTCGACTTCGCGATGCGAACAAGGTCTTTTATGTTACAGGGAAAAAAAAAAGATTGAAGGAATCGATTTGTTTGTGGTGTGATTACAATTTCTGGGTTGGGAAGTTATTTCCAGGATAAAATGGGGAAAACCTAAAAGAGTTAGATCACAGTATATACCCTATCTAGTAGTTTCACATCGCCGGTAACATGGGTTTCAAACATGGCGTCCAAGGAAATTCGCGGTGTCGCATAGGTGGGTGAAATTGTAACTAAAACTGTTTAAATTTGTTTACAAACAAAAATCAAACCTACGAAGACGTTCCATTCTCTTGTTAGCAACGTTATTGGTGACATTGATGTTGTGCTGTTAACAGAATATTCCGTAATTGAAAGCGTACTTTCACAATATATTTTCTTATTTCCAGGTTGACTTATCAGTATTGTTTGGTGTAGTTATTTATTTTAATCTTTACTTATTTTTTGCTAAGATATAAACCTTATTTCTAACAATAACCTTTAGAGTAGTTGTTGTAGTTAATTATTTTTAATATACAACTTTATTAATAGTATTTTAGTAGCGTATATAATTGTTTTCATTATTTAAAATTTCAATTTAGCTTTATGGTTATTTAATAGGTTATTAATAAATCCACAATGCCTAGCGTAAAGTGCTGTGTGCCAAATTGTGATAGGAGGTATCACAAAGATAATAAAGAATATCATTTTTTTTTCAATTACCTCCAGATGAAGTAATGTAAGTAAAAATAGAATGTTGGTTAAAATTTTGCTTCGTTGTTTCTTATAATACATGTTTATAAATATTTAAATGTAAAAATGCTGTAGTCGTAATAAAATAACATTTTATTTTGCAGCACCAGAAATAGTTCTTAACAATTATTGTAAATACTTACATTTTCATTATTTGGTTGGTTTACTACAAATGCTTTCAAGCTACTGCGAGTTGTCTTTAAATGGGAAAGGATATTGAAACTTTTCTTGTACTTATTCCCCATGAATTATATTATTGTGCCAAGCTACTCCGCAAGCATAATTTTCTTAATAATTTGTAATTACTTGTGATAATCCTGCTGTGATTGTTAATGTTTTCCTTCAACCGATTTTAGAAAAAATTATCATTAAATTCAATGTAATTTTCAGTCTGTTTTTTAATCCTTTTATAAATACAAGGTATAAATGTGTTTCACATTGGCTAAAACGATTAGTATGTAATAAATAAAATACTAAAGACACAGATTCCACATTTGTTTTTTTTTTTCAAGAAAGTAAATTTTAATTCGTGAACTCTGACGAAGTTATAAAGCAAAGCAACAAACGATTAACGATTTTTAAAACAGATTCTTTTAGGAATATGTATATATTTCTCTGTAACTGAATATATTTCCTATCAGTTCCTATGTATAATTTTAAGCCCTACTTACTGCGGTTTTTAATATATATGTTAATATTAACCAAATTATGTCATTTTTAGTATTCTTCTATCAATTCCATTAATATTGAGCGCGTAAATTATGCTAGCTCTATTTGTTCATTGAAATTACTTTTTATGGATCAACTAACGACGCGATTTTCTGTCAATTGTCAATCCGTTCTAGTATACAGGTTACTGTCGTACCCACTTTGCAATTATTAGTTGGGAAATATAGCCGCCAAACGCCATCGCGAATTTCCTTAAATTGATAGACAAAACATCAAAGGCGCCGACGCTTAGTGAAACTAGTGGATAGGATATATACTGTGGTTAGATATATGGAAATAGAAAAACTCTAACTTAATACAAGACCACTCTGTCGGTAAAATGAGCTAAATTCATCTCATTTCCGTATGGAATATAGAGCGCGCTCAAAATGCATCGCTGCTTACCAAAAGATATATAGAACTAACTCGTTGTCCCTCTGCAACGAATCTGTGCTCGCTTTTCGCTTTACGCCGGCGATACATAGAGTCGGTAATATTATTAACGGCATTTAATGCGGCGATGCGGAATATTTAATGGCATTTAGACGGATAAGTGGCCGCAATCTAAATTGTTTTGATGTGCGCTGCGTGCCTCACGGCCTGAAAGGGAAACTAATTGGAACGCGGTCGACTACAAACGCGGTAACGAAAGGGGTATCAAACCGGCAAAAATAGACGGTTCTGATTTTGAAAACGAAAATGAAATGGAGAAGAGAAAAATTGCCGAATGAAACACTAATATACAGGGTGATTCTCAATATATGCGACAAACTTTAAGAGCTGATTCCTGT
Source organism: Protaetia brevitarsis (assembly GCA_004143645.1). Classification (NCBI taxonomy): domain Eukaryota; kingdom Metazoa; phylum Arthropoda; class Insecta; order Coleoptera; family Scarabaeidae; genus Protaetia; species Protaetia brevitarsis. The sequence goes on along the minus strand of RXPK01005250.1, from coordinate 5,711 downwards.
GGTTATTTTGATCATAAAAGTTCATATGAGTATATGTCCAAAACGGTTTGGTTTCAAAGTTATTGAATGTTTAATAATAAATTATCAACTATGACTAACACGATATAATATCACAGTTGGTTCTTCAAAAACTATTGTGTTGAGAGGGAATTGTTTATTGTCAATAGTTGTCAGAGTATTCATTCAGTTTATTGCCAGTTTCTGTTTTCTAAAATGAATTACACGAATGCTGAGATATGTGATATGCATTTCGTTTACGGTCTTGCCAAATGGAATTCGCGTGCTGCTAGACGTCTTATGAAGAACGATACCCGAACCGTATCATCCCGCATCATTCAATATTTGCCCGTCTTCACCAACGTCTTAGTGAAACGGGAAATTTTAAAAAACGGACGACTGATAACGGGCACCCATCTACAGTGAGAACTCTACAAGTTGAAGAAATGGTACTAAATGAAATTGAGAAACATCCTACCACAAGCACCAGAAAAATTGCGTTTGCCTTAAACATCAGTCAGACCACAGTTTAGAGAATATTGAAAGATCAACTGTTGTATCCATATCACATTCAACGGGTGCAGGCACTTTTGCCGGCAGATTTTCCGCAAAGAGTGGCTTTTTGTCAATGGATGCAACACAAAATCGCACAAAATCCTGACTATTTGGCTCAAATATTCTCCACCGATGAGGCTACTCTCTCTAGAAACGCGATTATTAATTTTCATAATAATCACATATGGGCCGAATAAAATCCGCACGAACTAGTGAATGCCCGTCATCAACATCAATTCTCTGTCAATGTGTGGGCCGGAATTGTTGGAGATCACTTGATAGGTCCATATTTTTTACCGATGCGGTTGAATGGCGAGGTATATCGCAATTTTCTGGAAGAGGAGCTACCACTATTGCTGGAAGAAGTTCCGTTGCAATTAAGATTACAAATGTATTTTATGCATGACGGTGCTCCAGCGCATTTTAGTTTAGTTGCTCGCGAGTTTTGGATTAATACGTATCCAGATCGGTGGATAGGCCGGGGAGGTCCACAACGGTGGCCTTCTCGGTCTCCAGACTTAAATTCTTTGGACTTTTTTCTCTGAGGTCACCTTAAATCATTAATTTATACGACTCCCATTTAAATGTCAATGAACTGCGAAATCTTATTATCGCAGCTTTTCAAACAATTCGAAATACCCCTGGTATTTTAGAACGGACTCGCCAGTCAATACGACGGAGGATAGAAGCTTGTATTGCAGTTGGGGGCGGTCATTTTCAACAGTTAGTATAAGTTAATTTTGTTTTACTAATTACGTTGTTAATTTAAAATAAAAACATTAATTATGTTAATTTACTATTAAACATTGTACAACTTTAGAACTAAGCGATTTTGGACATATGTTCTTATGAACTTTTATGATCAAAATAACCCCAGGAATCAGCGCTTAAAGTTTGTCGCAGATATTGAGAATCACCCTGTATATCGAGACAGAAATAAATAGATAATATAAAAACATCGATTGAATTAATTTTATGCCCAATTATTCATCAGTTTCAGTTTATCCAAAAAACCGCGAGATTTAATAACTCCACCGGGATTGTGCAATTATATTTCCACCAAATTCCGAATAATGCATTCGTATATATTTAAAGCCTCGAAATTAACTTTACAGCTTGTCGTTTTTATAATTCATGTTTTAAAACATTCATAAATAAATATTCGAAACGGACTTTTATATGTGCATTGGAGCGGATATTATTATTTAAATTCGTATGTTTGCTGATTGATACAAGAGAATCGAATGGATTTCATATTACCCAAAGGGGACACATATATACACAATAATCATTGTATGCAAATTATAGACGTGCTGGATTATTGAACGAGTCATTGTGTACAAGTAAAAAATATTTTGCTATGCAAGAGGGAAAACTGTCTAATACTATCTAGATTTTCAGATATATAGACAAGAAGTCGGGCGTTCTTCTAGAACGCATTCCTATTAGAAGAAGGTGGATTAGTAAATCGGTTCATTCACCTTACTAGAAACCACTTGAAAAATATGCAATACACCTCCGATAGCAATTTTTTTGTTTTTGCACTACTGAGTAGATACTGGAAAAAATGTCGGGGAACAGAGTTGAACATTAACATTTTTTTAACTGTTTAACCTATAACAATTCTTTGATTCTTTTTAAAATACATTTTTTTTTATTTTTTACATTTGCTTATTTTTCAAAATTTTGTAATAACCACGGCAATACTTTGTAAGAATTATTTCCAAACTTGCACCTTTTTATATCTTTTTAACAGTTTCTTTTTTCCAAGTTTTTCAATATTTTTTTTTCAAAACTTTGTACCCCTTTTTAGTATTCTTATTTTCTTTTTAACCATAACGTTTTTAATTTTTTTTTTACCTTCGATTAACCTATCTTTTGTTATTTTTCTTTTTCTACCTTTTATAACATTTTAAAAGCTTTCTCCAAACTTAACATCCCCTTTTTAACATTTTCTAGTAATTGTTTCAAATACTTTTATTTTTTTCATTTTTCTTACATCTTTTTTACATTTATTTATAATTATTTGCAAAAAGTTTGCACCTCATTATATATTTTTTCTTTTTTGTTACTTTTTTCCATTTATTATTTTTAAATATTTCTAACATTTTTTCATCTTTTTATATATATATATTTAAATCTTCTCATTTTCTTTTTAATCTAATATTTTTTTCTAAACTTTGTACATCTTTTTAACTTTCTCCAAAATTATTTAACCGGTGTTGATTTATTATTTTTATTGTTTTCCTTTTTTTGGGTATTCCGGTTTTTTCTTATTAATTATACAATGTTTTTACGTTTCGGAATTTTGTTTATTCCTTTTTCATCATTTCAATCCTACAATTCAAAATATTAAACATTACAATTTAAAATTTAACAAGTTACGATTTTAAAAATTCAAAATAGTAATTATAAGGCAAAATTGTTTACAACTTACATTTAGGTGTTTTCATATTTATTCACCTTTACGGTGTTGTCAAAGGATTCTTTTAATTACATTTTAAAATTGTAAACGACACGTTAATACATTAACAAATATCGACAAACAAACATATACTAAAGCGCAAGGCCGTTCAGTTTTGTTTTCAATAACAGAAAACAGGCCGTTTTTATTTAAAAATTACGCGAAAATCGCCTCTACATTTCCACGATAAGGTGCATGACGACTCAATTCGTTTTTCCTTTAGAATTTGCTATAATCAAATTATTATAAATGCGACTTAAGTTATTTATATCATTTTTATCGTTAATTGCATTTTTATTATTTTTAATATGCCACATTTCTTTGAACAGTCTTTTATAATAATTATTTTCAATATCTAAAATTTCCGTTTTATTAAAATTAAATTTATGGTTATTATTTAGTGCATGTTTTGCCAGAGCAGTAGAGTTTACATTTTGTGTATTTATGCTATATTTGTGAGAGTAAATTCTCTTCTCTATGTTTTGTTGTGATTGTCCAATATACACCCCTTCACAGTTTTCACAGTTAATTTTGTAAATTGTATGTGTTTGCTTATTAAAATCTATTGGTTCTTTAGTTTTTGTGAACCACTTTTTATTTGTGTAATTTAGTTTATGAGCAATGTTGATTTTGTATTGTTTCAGGAATTTTTGTAAATTCTCTGATAATTGTTCTGTGTGCATGGTATGGAAATATATTTTTTGTTCTCCTCTTTATTTTGGTCCTAATTTTGTGGGTTGGTTTTAGTTTTATTTTCATTTTGTGTTAATCTTTTTTTTATATATTTATCTATAAAATGAATTGGATAATTATTATTAATTAACATTTTTTTTATTTTATTAAGATTTTGTTTGATATTGGTTTTTTCTGAGAAAGCTATGCACCTGTGCACTAAGTTGTTAATAGTGCTTATTTTGTATCTTGTGGGTGTTTGTGATAAAAAGTTTAAATACCTTCCACAATGCGTTGGTTTAAAATACCAATTTGTGTAGATTTTTTCATTTTTATGTGAGATTATTATGTCAAGAAAATTTATTGATGAATTATTTTCATTTTCTAATGTGAATTGAATACGTTTATGATAGTTATTGAATTTTTCTAATATGTATTGTTCTTTGTTTTGAGGTATTGCCAAAATGCAGTCATCTACATATCGTTTAAAAAATATAATATGTGTATCAATTTTGTTTAGTATATCTTGCTCAACTTTCTCCATAACTAAATTTGCTATTACTGCTGATATGCTGGGTGATCCCATTGCTACACCATAATATTGTTTAAAGTAGTTCTTTTCAAAATTAAAGTATGTACTATTTAAGCATAAAGTTACTGCCTCCATGAAATTTTCTAAATTTATCGGTGTGTGCATTTTTAAGACGTTCCATTTTTCCGTTATGGCTTGCAGTGCTAAATCGATTGGTATATTTGTGTACAATGAGACCACATCTAAGCTAATTATTTTATTATTATTTATATACCTGTATAATTAATAAGAAAAAACCGGAATACCTAAAAAAAGGAAAAAAAAACAACGTTTTTTTCTTTTCTTTTTAATCTTAACATTAAAAAAAAAATTAACTTGGCATGCTGACAAACAACAGTAATTGTCGACTAATTATTCAATTCACTTTCCCAATTTTCACATAATTTCGACTGCAGAGTGATAAAATAAATTTGACTCAACACAAGTGTCGTTCGTATCACACACACATCGTACAAATCCGTCTCGCACAATAATTAAATTCAATTCGAACGCAATCCCAGCAGCCGTTCCTCTAATCTCGATTTATGCAGTGCTACCAACCGTTTATTCGTGCGTAACTCTCTCTCTGTGTGTGTGTGTCTATACAGTTACGAAACGGTCCCGATGATACGCCCCAGCCCGCTGCGCCAATTGATTTTACTGCAACGTAATGACTCTGCTCCCTTTATGTCCTTGCCGCAGTCCGGCAGCAGTAGAACGCGTGCTGTTTACGGTGACAAACCCCTCGCATCCCTTCGCCCCAAACCTTACTTCCTAATACGTCCCTTTGGGAACCCTCCCGTCCGCACGCCACTGTCGTGCCGCTGCGAAAAAGGGCGCCATCGCCTGTCGTTTTTTTTTGGGGTGGCTAAAATTGCCGGTTTCAACCTACTATTATACGGCCGGACGTGTAGGCGACCGATTTGGAGAATAAGCCGAAATGAAACCAGAAACCGTACGAACGGCCTTCGTTCTCTTTAAAGTTCCAAGAGGGGTATGGAGAGAGCGGTGGTGGGGGTGGCTGGTTTCGGGATCGTTGGAAGATAATTATGATAAACACCTGTTGAGGAATGTCTGAGGAATGCCGGATCGTGTTTTTTGGGAAGGTTCGGTGTTGGTGGGGGTAATGTCATGCAATAGGGAGTGTATTTATGTTAAAATAAATGGTTATTACGTTCTAGTGATGTACTATATAAAACTGCTGCTCTACGTTAGCAGCTACAATCTGCTTCTGATACTTTTGGTTAGCAGTTTACCTTAAATAGCGATATAATAATAATAATATATTTCATTTCATTTTGCAAAAGATGCATAAAAAATGTCAAAAACAGCAAAACAAGTAACAAACGAAAAGAAAAAACAATGTACACACATGTTAAAACAAAAACAGTCAAAAAGTGAATGAAAACAGCATGAGCATTTAATTAAATTGATTTGACAAGAAATCATTTA